>CATKWD010000003.1:0-46051 GCA_949825005.1 Gasteruption jaculator
AATAGTAACATAAGAATTTAAGGGGACATTGACGGTTTCGGCTGCAGCCGCGACCAAAAACGGCTGAGTTCCTTCTCACCGTAATTTATAAAAAATGTTAAATAAAAACCTAAGGTTTTCTCGTGCTCATATTAAAGCTTATATTCCAAGCTTTAATTTAACCCAAGATTGGTTTAAAAATTTTACAAATTAAGCCCCTGCTGACCTTCGAAAGATGACGGTAAAAAAGTTGAAAAAATCGGTATTGTCTTGCACAAAATGTTCTTTTTCTCAGCTAATATTGCAGATATCATTTTGATTCTTTTTTCGTTGATTAAAGACACTACCCTAGAACATATTGAGCGGAACAGAATTTTTCTGAAGTTGAAAGTTATGGAGATACAAATTTTTACAACCACTAAAACATAGTCCGATTTTGATCTTTCTCTACTTTTAACATTACATTTTAACAAATAATTTTCTAATAATTTTCCACGCTCACATTGTTTGTTTAACATTAGTGAATAATGTCCAAAAGGGAAATTGAAGATTGGAGCAGTAGAACATTAAAAAAGGAACATTTTGTGCAAGAAAACACCGATTTTTCAACTTTTGTTCCGTCATCATACAAAGATCAGCACGGGCTTAATTTTTAAAATTTTAAAACCAATCTTGGATTAAATTGAAGCTTGTAATATAAGCTTTAATATGAGCACAAAAAACCTTAGGTTTTTATTTAATATTTTTTATAAATTACGGTGAGATCAACGGTGAGACAACGACAATAATAATAATAATGATAACGACAACGACAATGACAACGACAACGATAATAATAATAATAACAACAACAACAAGGATAATAATGATAGCAGTATGGGTCGTGGGAATGGTAGATGTAATAACACATTAATTAAGAATTTGAAAGTTGATTTTCGTCATTTATTTTCTTATGTTATTACTACTGCTATTACACCCTATACATACTCTAGGCGCCAAAATTAAGGATGAAAAAAAATCCTAAATTTTTAGGTGGTTTTCAAAGTCCTGTAACTTAACCCATTCGCGACCGACTGCACACCGTGTGTGCAAGAATAGAAAGGAAAACATGAAACTCCCCTCCTGGGGACCGTGTTCGAAAACAGTCGCCGTCTCGAATGGGTTAAGGAACAATAGTGGAAGAGCAATTTCAAAAAAAAGCAAATTTAAGCTCCAAGTTCCTAGGTTTGAGATCCTGAACTCAAAATGTTTTAACATCAACAGTTTTTGATTAATCGTAAGAAAACTATCGGGAAAAAAATGTCCAAATTTTCGATTGTTTTTGAAAAGGTCCATGGACTTCAATAAATTTTTTTCACTGATTTCATCATAAAGCTCTTTTACATAATTTAATACTCTTTAATTTGACAGATTGAAATGCTTTGTACGATGATTTTTCGTTGAGTTATCGTCGATTAAAGCAAAAAAATCAGTTTTAACTTTGGCAATTGTGTAAAAAATTTTTTAATTAAAAAATAATTTTAACAAATGTTATTTTTTACAATAATTAACATTTTTTGATTAAAAAAAGAAAAATGTTAATTATTGTAAGAAGTCACATTTTTAAAAATTATTTTTTAATTTAATAATTTTTTACCGAGTACATAATTACCAAAGTTAAAACTGATTCTTTTGCTTTGAGAACTCATGTCAGCGAAAAATCAGCGTACAAGTTTTTCCGACCGCTCAAATTAAAGAGAATTAAATTATCAGAAAGAGCTTTATGATGAAATCAGTGAAAAACATTTATTGAAGTCCATGACCCTTCGAAAAACAAGCGTAAATTTTGAATTTTTTTCCCGTTTGTTTTATTATGATTGCTCAAAAACTGCTGATGGTAAAACATTTTGAGTTCAAGATCTCAAGTCTAGAAACTTGGAGCTTCAATTTGCTTTTTTTAAATTGCTTTCCCACTGTTATTCTTTAAGTTACGGCACTTTGAAAATCACCTACTTTAGATTTTTTTCCATCCCTTAATTTTTGCGCCCAGTGTATGTGGGACATTCCACGCCAAATCGGACGGTTTGGAAAACTTTTTTTTAAATTTTCTTAATTTTTTGGTATTTTTTAGTACCCCTCAAAAGAAGTTTCCTGGTAAATTTCGAGATTTTTTCGATCACTGGTTAAAAAAATATCGAATTTTCAAAAAACCGTTTTTTTTTTGGGTTTTCCCTCATAACTTTCCTTATAAAGGTCGAAATTCAATTATTTTTTTTTAATTTCGTTTTTAAATGGCATTTACAGAAAAAAATACAAAAAAAATATTTAAAGTGTTTTCAATCAATATTTTTGAATTTTAAGTTTTCAATCGTGTTTTTAAAACTGCGTGTATCCTTCGACTTTCTTGAAGTTTTTCTATTTTAAACTTCTATCCGTCCTGCAACTTTTAAGCCCGGTCCGGTAGTGGGACTTCCAGAATTACTATTTTTTTCGATTTTTAAAAATTACAAAAATTTTTTTTTCGCTATTAATTATTATCAATACCGACTTTTTAAAAATTAAAAATTTTTGGAAAATTATTTGAAAATTTTCAAATTAAAAATTAAAAATTTATAAATGGATACTGATAATAATTTATAGCGAAAAAAGTTTTTTTAATTGTTAAAAATCGAAAAAAAATACTAATTATGGAAGGCCCACTACCGGACCGGGCTTAAAAGTTGCAGGACGGATAGATGTTTAAAACAGAAAATCTTCAAGAAAATCGAAGGCTACACACAGTTTTAAAAACACGATTGAAAACTTAAAATTCAAAAATATCGATTAAAAACACTGTAGATATTTTTTTTGTATTTATTATTTGTAAAAAATACCAAAAAATTAAGAAAATTTAAAAAAAATTTTTTCAAACCGTCCTATTTGGGGTGGAATACCCCATGTCCAGGCCCTAATGGTAGTAGTAATAACATAAGAAAATAAATGACGAAAATCAACTTTCAAATTCTTAATTATTGTGTTATTAAATCTACTATTCCCACGACCAATACTGCTATCATTATTATCATTATCATTGTCATTATTATTATTATTATTATTATTATTATTATTATTATTATTATTATTATTATTATTATTATTATTATTATTATTATTATTATTATTATTACTATTATTATTATTATTATTGTGGTTGTTGTTATTGATGTAGTGGTAGTAATATTATTAATAACAATAATAATAAAAATAATAGTGATAATAATGATAGCAACATTGGTCGTGGAAGTAGGGGAATTAATAACACAATTAAGAATTTGAAAGTTGATTTTTGTCATTTAATTTCTTATTTTATTAGTACTACTATTACACCCTGTACATACTTTGTTTCCGACGATATCATATCACAGTCGTAGTAGTGTGTTAGTGGTAACATCAGAAGAGAGATCTTTAATGTGTTGGTGTCACCGTCTTACTTCTTTTGTTATTATTACTACTACTGCTTTGTTACCGACTACGAGTAGGTTGGAGTCTAAACTTCTGTCATGCACACGAGAATCTAAAGGGGCATTCTGATTGGTCAGAAGTATTACTTAATAACTCGGTAATTATTCCGAATTTCGAAAAATGGTATTGGACTTTTCGTCTCCAATTTTCACCCTCTACCACCACCTTTCGGCTTGGACACCTTAGGTCGGACACCCTGTATATGTATGCATGTATATATATCTTATTTTATGATAAGGTAGGCTAAAAAATTTTTTAAACAATTTTTTTGCAAATTTTCTAGTGATAATGGCCGTGTATATATGAAAAATACGTTGTAAAAAATACTAACTTTCAATCGCAAAAATAAATCGCTTATCCTAATTTAATCGAAAAATGACCTATACAGCCTTAAAGTACAACACTTAAGCTTTAAAAAACCGTTTTTAAAATTAATTTATCTTTATTTTTCATTTTTTTACAACAATTTGAAAAAAAAAATTTTTTTTCGAAAGGTGTCCTTGTATTTTGTAAAATATTAACAAAACCTTTAGATTTGGAGTAAAATGAATTGAGCATTCGTTTTTTTGAGATTCTGGCGATGGATTTAAAAAAAAAAACGTCTCCCTACGATGATTTGGCTCCGAGTTATAACCGATTGAAAATCGCTCGGGTCTCACAGACCCAGAGTACCCGGATCGGGACAAACAGTATAGAGTACCCGCTGAGGGTTAAGATCAATTGGGGGAAATAAATTCATCACGCGGGTCCAGTACACGAACTTTTATCTTTAATGACTCATTCCAGCGTGTTCACCTTCTCCCGAGGACAAAGGGGAAGGGGGGCGCTGGAAACGTCTCATTGGCGCCCGAACAGGGACCCGCGTAATTGAAAAAATAACTAATCTCTTATTATTACTATTAGATAATAAGCAACATTAGACACAATATTTTTCTGGTTTTCTGTTTTTCTTTATCGTAATCTATTTTCAAAGTTCTAGACAATAATAGAAATAGATACAGTGAATAATTAAACCAACCGATAAAATAAAATCAAAAACAGAAGAAATTTCGCAAGTGCCATGGAAAGTGACGAAGCAAGAGGATACGTGTCAAGTCCTGAAGAAAGAATGGAAAATCAAAATCTGTTACCTGGACTTTCAACAGGACTGCCGCCTCCACCGGCTAGGACACTACTTATCAACCAAGGAGATGCGATACGGGAACTCCTCATCCAAATGAAAGAAGATAATAACAGGAGGTTTTCCGAATTAGAAAAACGACTAGGGAATCTCGACGTATCCATTGAAGGGAGATTACAGCAGCATCAGATTAAAATCGAAGAAAACCTGCGAAGATCGATGTCAGGATTCCAGGCACATCTGAAAAATAGAAATGAAATAGAATCTCCAGCGGTAAACTTTTCAGGTGCGATTCCAAGAGAATCAACAAGGATGCACATAAATCCACGATCCATGGGGAGTGAACAAAAACTATGGGGAAATCCCAAATTAAATCTACCAACCTTCAAAAATGCACCAGGCGAAAGGCCTATGAGATATCTTACTGACTTGAAGAAATGTCACGCAGCCTTGGGCAGACACCATGACATAAAGGTCCTCGTGTCTCAAAGCCTTTCGGGATCAGTCAGAGATTGGTGGTCTCTTATTGAAAGAGAGGTACAAACTCTGGAAGATTTTAGAGAGCTGTTCCGCCAAAGATACTGGAACGAGGAAAAACAGCATAAGGCCAAAGAAGATATTGAATTTGGTTACTTTGACATCTCCAAGAAGTCCAAGAGGGTGGCGTACGCCCTTAAATTAATAGCAATAGCCAAGGAACTCACACCACCACTATCGGACAGAGAAATTGTAATCAAACTAGCAAGACACTTCGCGGAAGAAATACGTACTGCCGTGTTAGCTAGAGGCCTTACAAGGATCAACGATCTTCTAGATCTACTAGAAAGGTTCGATGAAGCAGGGGTTCTTAACAATAAAAAAGAGAAATCACGGGAAACCCGACCACCATGGAACCAACACGGAGACGGTAAACCTAAACCAAAATGGAACCCCAATCAAGGAAAACCACTTGGAATAAAAGCTTTGAAAAAACAAGAACCAGCAGAAGTCCCGAAAGCTACAACGTCTTTTAAGAAGAAAAACGACAATAAAAGACATGCCCAAAATGAAAAAAACGAGAAACGAAGAAACATTCGAGCAATTATCGAGGGAAGCAGTTCTGATACGGATTTTGAAGAACCTCAGTATCAGGGAAACTACGAAGCGTCGTGTCAAGACCCTTCCCCATAGACAACCACACGACGCGAACGATTGGGAAGGACATGCGCAAGGAACTTCTTGAAGAAGCAGAAATTCCAAGACAAAAATTCGAGAAATGCCCTACTGTCAAGGTAGAAATCGAAGGGATCAAGCTAGAAGCCCTCATCGACACGGGAAGTGAAGTTTCAGCAATTTCAGAAGTACTCTTTAATAACCATAAAGAGATTTTTGGAAAGATCCCGACTCTTCGAATTTGCCAAACGACGGTTAAAGGAGCTATCTCAGAAAAATCTACTAAAATTAAAAAGCAGATTTTTGCTAGAATAAAAATCAAGAACTTCACTTCAAAATTAGTCTTGTTAATAACACCCAAACTAACAGTGAACTGCATCTTGGGAATCGACTTTCTAAAAAAGGAAAAAACGATTATTAATTTAGAAAGTTCAAAATTATTTCTGCAATCACGAAATAACGCCAACCCAGCTATTGAAATAATAACGGGTGAAGACAACTTTAAAAGGATTCAAGCCGTAGAAATCGAAAAAGAAGGAGAAGAAGTTTTCTTTCCAACAAATGAAGAAATCTGCAATACCATCCAATCGTGTCAAGACTTCAAGGACACAGAGAAGGAACAATTTCAAAAACTACTAGAAAAACACATTGAAGTGTTTGACAAGCGACCAGGAAGACTGAAAACCTGTCAACATCGTCTTCAGGTTGTTCCTCACGAACCTTTCAGAGCCAGGTCCTATCCTATACCTATGGCTTATCGAGAAAAAGTGAATGAGGAAATAGAAAGGATGAAGAATCTCAAGATAATTCGATCTTCTACCAGTCCATATGTCAATCCAATGGTAACGGTGATAAAAAGGATGGAAGCGTGAGACTATGTCTGGATGCCAGGCAATTAAATAAAATCTTGGTATCAGATAATGAATGCATGCAGCCTCCAGAAATACTTTTCCAACAGTGCAAAGGAGTGAAAATAATGTCCACTCTGGATTTAACTACAAGCTTCTGGCAAGTGCCCCTGCATCCAGAATCAAGAAAATACACCGCTTTTACGCATTGTGGGAAATGCTACGAATTCAACGTAACGCCGTTTGGATTGAAGACTAGCACTGCGAGCCTGGTCAGAGGACTAGAACCAGTATTAAGAGACATGGGAGATCATATCATCAACTTCGTTGACGACATACTTTGTATCTCAGGATCAGTTGACGAACATTTTCAACATTTAAATGATCTCTTCAATCAGCTTCGAAGGTATGGACTCACCATCAGTTTTAAGAAGTGCTCGTTCTTCAGAAAGGAGGTTCGCTTTCTAGGATATATCCTTACACCAGAAGGAATACGTCCAGATCCAGAAAAAATCGAAACTATTTATAGCTTTCCCACGCCAAAGAACATCAGACAATTAAGAGGATTCTTGGGGCTAATAAATTTCTATACGAAATTTACAAATAAACATGCCCAAACGATAACGACACTCTTAGATCTGGTCAGAAAAGGAACCAGATGGAAGTGGGAAGAAAAGCATACTGATGCTTTCAATGCAGCAAAACGCAACTTCTGCAACGAAGTGATCCAACAATATCCAGATCACAAGAAAGTGTATTATTTACAGACAGATGCCAGTGGTTATGCGCTTGGCGCAGTATTGTTCCAAAGGAACGAAAAGAATGAAGATGAAGTGATCTGCTTTGCCAGCCGAACTCTCAAAGGGCCAGAATTAGGCTACTTTACGACCGAGAAAGAGCTGCTGAGCATCGTATGGGCACTTCAGAAATTTCGAACATACTTACTCGGATCAAAAATAAGTATAATCACTGATCACAACGCCTTGATCTTTCTAAAAAGATGCAAGTTAGTGAACTCCAGGCTCACAAGATGGATCCTTGCCATCCAGGACTACGATTTGTCCATTGAACATTGTCCAGGCAAGTTGAATAAGGTTGCAGACCTCCTTAGCCGTCTTAAAATGGAAAAAGATCACACAAAGCAACAGGAAATACGGTTAGGTGAAACATTCCTCCTGCAGAAACTTGCAAGGAGAACATCGAGGAATATCAAAGAATTAATAACTCACCTAGGAGAGAAACAGGACGAAGATGAACAACTAAAAAGCATCAAAGAAAATCTAAGGAAAGATCCCGCGTCGTACGATAAGCATCTGTTACGTCCGGCAACTGCATTCAGTGCAATTATACCCCTATACCTAGACAAGTTCACTTTTAGTAAAATATATTATAATATTAGCCTCTTATTCCGCTTTACATAGGAACGGGAGGCCCCTTATCGTAAACCAAAAGCAAACTTGGGTACCCCCGAATATCCTTTCGTCTTCATATGACAGTGCATAGGCGGCTGTCCTCTAAAGTATCCTCTAAAGATATACAATTCAAACAAACGGAATTTTCTCGAAGATCGGTGAAGGGTAGATAACTTTTTGTGTTTGTTAGGAATTGTATCACGTCACTAGCAGTATATTATAGAAACATATGTCTTTTAGAAAAGGATGCCAAATGCAGAAACCGACAAACGTAGCAGTTACATAGCATGTAAGAACAGATATCTTATGTAAACCGCCCTTACGAACTTGTGGAAAATGTAGGAGTAGGGAGCATTTTTGTAAACATTGTTCCACTATATAAGGGCTCCGAAACATTGTATTTTGGCTTACTCTTGTTCCAACGAGCAGAGAGTTCGAAACGTAGACATAGTCTCAAGTCGAATAAACCAAGTAATTTTAAATTACAGTAAGCCCTTGGTTTTTCTCTGTTCTTCCTAACCTCCACCCGATTGTCAGCACTTCGGTGCATCGTTAGGTCTCATTTCTGGTTCCATACTACTACTCGGTTTGTCAGCAACCTTATTGCATCGCTGAGTAGTAGTCCTTTCCTCCTCGTCTACAGATCGTCAGCAACCTTATTGCATCTCTGTAGCGAGGAATCCTATCCCATACTGCTACTCGGTTTGCTAGCAACCTTATTGCATCGCTGAGTAGTAGTCCTTTCTTCCTTGTCTACAGATCGTTAGCAACCTTATTGCATCTCTGTAGCGAGGAATCCTAACCTAGACTTTTATACGGATTGCTAGCACTTCATGTGCATGTTCGTATTAAAGGATTTCATTGCTCCTCTCCCACGGATTGTTAGCGCTTCATGCGCATCTCTGTGGAGAAATATCCTCCTAGATTTTTCGAAATTCGCTTAATAATTTTCTTTTTAACAAAATCATTTATAATGGCCAAAGTCCCTCAATCATCATTTTCGTTATTTCTTTGATTTGCCTCCGATATCTCGATGCAGCTTTCTTCCCTGGGAAGATCTTAGCTACCATTTCATTCTTCCCTAAAACGAAAGCGCCTTCTGTGGTCTTAGGACGTAACACATCTATTACGTGATGACGTCCTCTTCGAGAAAATTGGCCCGAATTGGAAAATAGCGATTCCTGAAAAACATGTAAAGCCATTAATTAAGGAATGTCATGAATTATATGGACACATCGGCGCGAAGAAATGTTACCTCATTCTACGGGAAGATTTCAACGTACCGAAATTCCACAAGATCATCAGGAAAACATTAGCGACCTGTGATACTTGCCAGAGAAACAAATATCATACAACAGGATCATTTGGAAACAGACAGATAATAGTACCAGAGAAACCCTCTGATGTAATCTCAGAGGATTTCCACGGACCACTACCAGTCACAGAAAATGGATACAAATACATCTTAGCAGTTATTGATGTATTTTCAAAATATGTACGTCTGTATCCCTTGATAAGAGCAACGGCAAAGGCCACGCTCGACGCACTCTTTGAGGACTACGTAAACGAAAATGGGACACCACGGAGAATCCTCTCTGATCTAGGAACCCAATTCACGTCAAAAACATGGAAACAAACACTGAAACATAAAGGAGTACAGATGATACACATCCATCCGACACCCACAAGCTAACCCAGTGGAAAGGGTAAACAGAGAATTAGGAAGATTCTTCCGGACGTTTACGAGAAATGATCACGCATCTTGGATCAAGTGGTTACCTGTAATTGAATCCTGTATTAACGAAGTCCACCATGACACGACTGGATTTACGCCCATAGAAATCCAACTGGATAAAAAACCGAGGCGACCATGGGCAAAATGGTTTCAACTAAAACCTCAGGATCCAGAAACGTCGTATCAACAAAAACTGCATCTGGCTCGTCAATCCATCATCTCGAAGCGAGGAAAAGCGGCTAGAAAATACAATGAAAAACATAAGTTTCAAGAATTCAAGGAAGGAGACTTGGTACTCGCCAGAGCCTTGAATGTCTCAAATCCGGCAGCACAGAGGATTGCGAAATTCATGGCAGTTTATGAAGGACCCTACAGGATAAAAGCAAGAATTAGATCATCAACCTATATCCTACAGTACATCAATTCGGATGAGGAAAGAGGAATGTACCACGTGCAGGACCTCAAAATCTACTGGACAGAAGACCAATCGGATTAAAAATTCTGCCCTCACCAGCTCCTCAACTTAAGATTCTAGACGAAGGATAAAATCCCTAGAGAAGGGACAAAAAATCCCTAGAGTGGGAATAAAATCCCTAGAGTAGGGACAAAAATCCCTAGAGTAGGGATAAAAACCCTAAAGAAGGGACAAAAATCCCTAGAGAAGGGATAAAATCCCTAAAGTAGGGACAAAAGTCCTAGAGAAGGGATAATTAGAACCTTATCCCAGGGTATAAAAGGCAGACCAAACCTGAGAAATCATCAGTGTCAAAGCAAAGCACACAGGCAAAGCATCAAGCGGAAGAAAAGTAAAATGGAGAACATTGGAGACGAATTCACCATCGCGGCACTCCAGGAATTAAAAATTCTGGACAGAAGTCCGATATTAAAGATTAAAATTAAAGATCTCCCGGTGGAAGCATTAATAGACACTGGATCGGAAATATCCTTAATCTCCGAAAAATTCTACACAGAAAACTACAAAACAATTTTTTCAAAAATACTGACAGTCTTCGAAAAAGACATAGTCCAAGGACTATCGAGAAAAACGATCAATTCAAACAAGAAAGTTTACTTACCTATAAACTTAGGTGCGATCGACACCCACATTTGGGCTATGGTCGTACAAGAAATCGAGGAAGAATGTGTCCTGGGAATTGATTTTCTCAGAAAATCAAAAGCAAACATCAATTTTGAGGATAACGAAATAATCTTCAAAGAAAATGGAAGAAAACATTATTATCTTCTAGAAAAGGAGTCCTGCAGCTGCGGACACTAAATGAGAAGATTTAAAACTCCCGCATTCGGGAGATTACCGATCAAGAAACGTCAAAACTACCTTACCAACGATCTTAGAAGCCAACAGACATGCACGATCTAAGAAAAAGAATCGTTGGAAAATCAAACCGAGAAATCAAATAATGATTAGAAAAACTATAAACATCCTAATTGGAATCGAAAATCGGTCAATTAAGAACAAAGAAAACCCAAACAATCGACATCCCTATATAAGGAAGTCAAACAGGAATTCCAATCCACTCACAAATCAGATTCTGAAAAGAAAAGAGAGAAAAGTTGAAAACCGCAAAAATTTAAACCGCGAAAACCGAGTAACTAAAAATGAAGAAGAGTATAAGCACTCAGACAACAACCGAGGAAGTGGAGGGAGGCGATCGTATAATCTTCGCAAGAAAATACGAACCTGCTGCAAGAAAGAGGATCCGCCGAGATATTCCCAAGGGATCGAAGAGGGACAAGAGATCACAAACGGACTCCAGCCTCCTGGAAATTTCCAACATCCAGTGGAACCTCGAGGAGAAAATAAAAAAGTAAAAACGCCTGGAAAAGGAATTGGAAGCAACTGTCCAGGCCCTCGAAGAAATCTCAAGAAAATTGACCGCTTCTCCATCGATACCGAAAAAGCCGCTGAAGCCGTGCCTAGCAGCAAGGCATCTATACGGGCCGAAAACTACGACGGGACGTCCTCGAGTAATCCGCGTGGAAGAAGTAAGGACGAATTATTGGCCGATGCTGCACAAGTAGGCTCCGGTGAAATCGTCAAGTCGAGTGACTGAAGAAAAGCAGAGGCAGAAAAAAATCGAGCAAGAGAAAAGACTACGCTATGCCGAGGAACATAAGATATACGATGAATATCGCGAAATGTCCCTTGAAGAAATCTTAAAAGACTGGCCCTACGGGGAAAATTAAAATAGGAAACTGTTAGTGATTTTGTTAAAACGTTGTAAGGTTCTTTCTTTTTGAAAGTGAGATATTAGAAAACCATTGTAAATTTTTTTTTTTTTCGAAAGAGTGATTTATCGCTAAATCATTAGAAGACTTTCTTTTTATTATTGTCAAATCGTTTTCTTTTTGAGAAAGAAAGATGGATTTCTCTTGAATAAAATTTTGTTTGTTTGTTATGAAATTTAAAAAAAAAATTTAGTTAAGCAATTAAAAAAAAAAGGTGTCTAATGTTAAAATTATTGGAAAGAAAAGAATTCACTTACCCAAGTAAGATTTACTTTCCTTTGGGGGGGTAATGTGACGTTCCAGGTTCCTCTCCCTTCCTAAGAACGTCTGAAAAATATCCTTCTTTCACTAACTCCCAGCGTTGCGACCTCTCATCAAGAGACCAACCAAAAAACCGCGTGTCTACAAAATTTTAAAAATGGTTAAAAGTATTGCAATGAATTTTCATTTAAAATTAATGATGAGTAAGATCACCAAAATTTTATTGGTTATTTCCTTGAATTGAAATCAAGAAAATAACCAAGAAAAGTTCGTTAAAGGTTTTTTTCATAACCTATTTCAGGTGACCTAGTGTCAAGATAAAATTAATTAACTATACAAAATTTATTAATTCTTCTTGGTCACCACCTTTGAAAAAAAAAACACTTTTTCACTGAAAAACACAAAATTTGCAACAATCTCATGAGTTGTTGCAAAGCACAACACGTGAACACCCAACACAGATATGTTCAATGATGCGATGGGCGGTGATTGGCTGTCCTTAATACAGCAGCGCCCTAATTGTCTGAGAGCAATCACCACAATTACTCAAGACACTTGGTCCTTATCGATTAATGATAATCGATAAGGAAGATCTATGATCGTATCTTCGCGCCAGGCAAACCAGCTGAGGTAAAGATAAGAAGTCAGCGCTGTCGCTGAACCGTAAACGGTACTAAAATAAGGGAAAAAGTCGTTACTACCTAGTGAAATTTCCGTTACGGAAACTTCACGAAGAAGAGGAAATTAAAATTTCAAATTCCAGAAACCAATCGGTCCTTTTATTTCATTCGGAGCAACCAATAGCGGGGCTGATTCTCACTGCTGGCAAATACGCAAAGCGGATACTTAAAGCAAGATCCAGCTACTTGCCCCTGTTTCCAGAAAAAGCCCCCTCAGAAGAAGAAGCCCCTGTTTCCAGAAAAGCCATCGGGGGGTAGGCACAGTGTGAGATCACCACGCTCCGGATGAGTGTAAAAGGGCCCGCAAAAGCTTAAGAAATCAGATAGATTTTTGACGTGATCAAATCTAGATCAGGAAGAATCGAGTCTCACCTGAGAACCCTCTCAGGATCTCTCAGAATTTCCTTTGGAAGTCTGAGATCAGTCGAAATTTCGTCTGTAGTTGTCCGAAGGCCCCTGGCACTGCGCTAAGCCCCTTCGGAGAACTCAATTCCATTTTCCAAATTCTTTTGAGTAATACGGAGGCCCCTGGCACTGCGTTAAGCCCCTCCTAAAAACTCAAACTACTTTCCACAGGAAACCAAACTTCTTAATAACCCTCCGGAGACCCCTGGCACACAGTGGGACGAATTGAAAAAAAAGTAGGCATAGATGTTATTCCGTTTATTTCTTTATATAAAATGAAATCTACAACTATTTTAGACCTGATAGTGTTATTAAGAATTATTATGTTAACTTTTTTAGATAATTATGACAAATGTTCTTTAAAATAAAATTTTTACATTCTGAAAATAATAATAACTTAATTGCTATAAATTGTATTTTATTTTTATAACTTTGGAATTGAATATAAATTATAATGATGTGTGGTTGGATTAAAATATATGAGAAAAGTATTAAAAAAGTAAAGTACGTAAACGTAATTATAATAAAATGTAAGAAATGATAAGTACAATTTGAAAAAAGAAATACCTAATTTAATAGAACATAATGAAATGTAATATGAAATTGATTATATTTATTTAACATACATGAATGACTTCTTAAGAATAAATGAATTGAAACATTCTAAAAATAAATAATACAAACAATAAATATTCAGTATTAAATGAGAGAGATACCTTAAGAAGAAGAAGCCTTCTTTTCAAAATAAAATTTAAAAAATGAAGACGTTAAACATCATCTTTTGGTTACCTCAAATAAACGTTTCTTGCTTACCTGAAAAAATTAGAGAGTTAAAAAGAAAAATTATAAAACGAAATATTTACACCATAATTTAATAAGTACATAATATTAGTATCGACAATATTATTTACCTACTCCTCTTCAGAGTCAGTCATCTCGATGGTCTCGGGATCTAGAAACAATGACAATGTTTCTGGCCACATTTTTTTTGGCATTCGGTCTTTGACTACGGTCGATCTTACTGAAGAAATGTAGGGATCTGAGGTAATCAAAAGATGATGTAAAACGTCTTCGTTTGAAGCCTGTCTACTTTTTTTTCTCGAATGGAATTCTCGAAAAGACCTAAAGTCTTTATTCCTGGCCTCCTGGGCCTCCTCTGTTAATTGTCCAATTGGTAATATAGCCTCATTTATGATGTCTTGGCCATGAATCAGAATTTTGTGTACTGTTGGTGGCATGTAGTACCACCCGTACATCGACACATATTGTTCAGCCAATCGCTTAGAAAAATCTCCGAATTTATTTTTATCAATTCGCTTTCCCGAAGCTATGGCTTGTAACAAAATCGAAAATTTTTTTATAAGATCTTCGTCCAATCCTGTGATTTCAGCCGTTAATTTTCGATCGGTAAAAAACCTTCTGGCAGTATTGCCATCATTTGAGGTACCATATCCTTGTTTGACGATATCGATGTTTAGCCCTAGTTTGTCTTTGAAATCTTTTTGAATGTGTTCTTTTTTCTGGCGTAATAGGTTTTTTGTTTCTTGTGAAGTTGCACTCCATTTTTTAAAATCGAGCCTGTAAGCAACATGTAATAGGCACTCCATGCATCGAATCCATGCATGAAGTGAGCTCAGTCCAAAACGAAGCAGTTCGTCTTTTATTGGTTTTTTTTCCACCAAAGAAAGATCGTTAATTTCGGTCGGCTTAGCATTGCAAATGTAGCACCTCATTGAAGAACTTTCAGACAGAGTAGAACAAATTTTTCCATCGACCATCGTCATAAGTAGTTTGTGATTTACAAAAACCTCGTTTGAAAAAGAATCAATGTCCAAATTGTCAATTTGATTCTGAATGTCTTGTTGATGATGGCTTATCATTTTCCCATACTATTTTTCCATTAGATTCATCAATAAGTTTTAAAGGCACCAAGCTCGCAATGAATATGTAAGAATCATCAAAATTGGTGGCTATCTGTTTATATTGGGACTGACCTGCAGCCCCATCACATCCCCATTTTGTGTAAAGTGTGAGGTGTTTTGAATTTAAGTCTATTGTCGAATTTTGTTCTTTAACTAATTTTAAAATTCTTGACGTTGTGTGATGAAGTAATGCTGATAACTCTATTTTGGCAATTTGGTCGGTGATATAAATACTATTTTTTGGTGGATAGCATTCTTCCTTAGCTTGTTTAATTTTATAGTAGGAGGGATAAATATTAGCACCTTCGTTTATGTGGGTTTTTCTTAAAAAATTATACTGTGCTTTTGACAAATTCGCGCCCAAAAAAATGGAAAGCCCTTTTTCTTTTGTAGGTTTCGTTGCATTATTGTCGGCCAAATCCTTGTTTCGAAAAATTCTTTTTATTTCCGGAATTTTCTCGGGGTTTTCAAAAATTAAATCCAATATTTTCGCAACTTCTGAATTCCCCGATGCTCTCAGCTTCATTTTCGTGGCAAAAATCAACTCCTCCACTGAATAATCCCTCAATGCAGATTCTGTTCGCCTCTTTTTTGTCCTAAGCGAACAGTCCGCAAAATTCTTTTCGTCGCCAGAAATCGAACATCTTTTTTGGACATTAATTAATATTGGCCACTTATGGATTTTTTCCAACCAATCCTTATTTTTTTGTAGAAATCGTTCTTCGTTGTAGCTTGACCGTACCCAACGATCTTTCAAATTTCTACAAAACAACTGCACGTGCTCGATTATATTATTTTCTTGGTCTTCACTAAGAGACCTAGACTTGCAGATTTCTTCTGCCAAAATGTGATGGTTAAGTTCCAATTTTCCATCTTTCTTAAGATATGTGAAAATGTCAAGATTTGTTTTCCATAGATCCATTTCTTATCACTATTACACTAAAATAAACGAGACTCTCACTAAACGACACACACCTCTCGAGGTAGCTACCGACACCTACCTACCAAAGATGCATAAAAATCCGACATAAATACTTCTACATACACTAAAATCTATATAAATGAAATTGAAGTTTGTCTATCTGTTTGTTCTGGCTAATTTTCGCAACTACTGAACCGATTTTCACAATTTTTGCAGTAATAGAAAATGAGAAAACAATGAGAAATATCTTTTGTTTTCGGTAAATCAGAAACATCTTACAAAAAAAAGACAGTCACCTACTGATTTTCAGTTGAACGCGAACGATATAAAATAAATAGTATTTCGCGTGGGTGAAACCGCGAGGCACAGCTAGTTTAGATACTACATCAGAATCTTACATAAATCGAGAAGTCGGATGCGGTCGGATGTAATTTTTTACATGAGTAAATTAGAATAGTTACTGATTGACTAGATATAATGGATTTTACGGACAAACGCAGACATTTTTTTTAAATAATAAAAACAGCAAACACTTTAATAAAAATTTTAAATAATTTTTCAAAATTTTCAAAAAATTATAATGTTATTTTCAAAACGTAAGTATTTTAATTCTTAAATAATATGATAAAATTATAATGTTAGTAAGCTGAAAATTGAGTAAAAAAGTTTTCTATTTTACAGAAATCACGTGATAGGATTAACTCCTTTTACTATTCGGACAAAAATAAAAGTGAAAATTGTTTTACATCTGTATTTAAACTGATTTTTATTAAAATTTATTAAGATCATACAAATACATTTTTTGCCAAATGCCCACTGTTTTGCCAATTCGTCCCACTGTGTGGCACTGCGCTAAGCCCCTTCCGAGAATTCCTAACCTATCCTGAAGTCTAGATCTCCGCAAAAGCCCCTGGCACTGCCCTAAGCCCTTTTGCGGAAGATTATTGGGCAATCTGGGGCATATTAACCCTCAGCGGGTACTCTATACTGTTTGTCCCGATCCGGGTACTCTGGGTCTGTGAGACCCGAGCGATTTTCAATCGGTTATAACTCGGAGCCAAATCATCGTAGGGAGACGTTTTTTTTTTAAAATCCATCGCCAGAATCTCAAAAAAACGAATGCTCAATTCATTTTACTCCAAATCTAAAGGTTTTGTTAATATTTTACAAAATACAAGGACACCTTTCGAAAAAAAATTTTTTTTTTCAAATTGTTGTAAAAAAATGAAAAATAAAGATAAATTAATTTTAAAAACGGTTTTTTAAAGCTTAAGTGTTGTACTTTAAGGCTGTATAGGTCATTTTTCGATTAAATTAGGATAAGCGATTTATTTTTGCGATTGAAAGTTAGTATTTTTTACAACGTATTTTTCATATATACACGGCCATTATCACTAGAAAATTTGCAAAAAAATTGTTTAAAAAATTTTTTAGCCTACCTTATCATAAAATAAGATATATATACATGCATACATATATATATACATATGTATATAATATTTAAAAAAATATATATATAAATATAGAGTTGCAATGGTAAAGAAAGATAAAAATCGAGATATATTATTTGAAAAGTATTTATTATCTGAAAACTATTATCATTATAACATTGTAATTATTTTTTACATATCGGTAGTTGAACAAGCAGAACAAATTTTAGATCTATGTTCGATCTTCTTTTTCCCCAGAAGAAGCATCATTTTCGTAAACTTCCTCCTCATTACGGTTCTCGATTGCTGCCAACTCAGCGACGGACGGCATGCGAGACCGCGTCTCCATTTCTGCCTTAAAAAAAACTAAGCTATTAAAAAATTTTTTTCACGGGCACTATACATTAAAACATATATTTTTTATATTATTAAGTAATTTAAATATAAATTCTAAATAATTATAATTTTTTCATAAAACTTACTTTCTGACACTACGGGTACTCTGGGTCCAGGAGACCCGAATCGAATTTTTCAATGCTCCTAGCTCCGTAGGTGACGTCGCACTGGAATGGCACGAGTGCTCCCTCGATTTGGCACACAAAAAAGGATTTTTCCCCGCTATAACGAATCCCCTTCCCTTGCGCCCCTCCGAGATATTCACATACACGATTTTGCTCTCGGGTCTGTCAGACCCAGAGTACCCGCTGAGGGTTAAAAATATTCCTACAGATTTCCTAAGAGAAGAGATTTTCCCTCCAGATCCTTGAAACGTCACACTTAAGATCAATTGGGGGAAATAAATTCATCACGCGGGTCCAGTACACGAACTTTTATCTTTAAAGACTCATTCCAGCGTGTTCACCTTGTCCCGAGGACGAAGGGGGGGGGGGGCGCTGGAAACGTCTCAATATATATATTGAGACGATTCGGCTGCTACCTACGATTCTTGCGAGAGGAGTGCAGTCGGATCTTAAAAGGGATTCGTGTGCTGGACGGGTTTGAAAGTCGTAGAAAAGAAAATACAAATAAATTTAGACCAGAGAATTCTTTAAACTACTAATATTCGTTTATTGAATC
Source organism: Gasteruption jaculator (assembly GCA_949825005.1). Lineage (NCBI taxonomy): Eukaryota > Metazoa > Arthropoda > Insecta > Hymenoptera > Gasteruptiidae > Gasteruption > Gasteruption jaculator. The sequence goes on from CATKWD010000003.1 coordinate 18,671, forward strand.
TCCGGAATACATTTTATAATTTACTTAATGTAAAATATTAATTTTTCTTAAAAAAATTGAATTTTCTAAACTAATAATGTAATAAAATAAATTTTCCCCAGGATTGGAGGTTTCTCTTTGTGCAGATTCGGTATCTAAGGGCTAGACGCAATGCTAGTGGCTTTGATACCGAAAAACTGACTTCGAGAAGGGCTGAGCGCGATGTCAGTGGCTTCTCTTGATCAGCTGCACTGAAGAAAAAGGAATCACCTCGCTTCCCAGAAGGGCTAGACGCGATGCTAGTAGCTTCTGGGAATTCGAATGCAATCGTGAGGGCTGGTCGCGATGCCAGTGGCTCCGTATTACATTCGTCACAAGGATGATGGAAAGGATTCCTTCTTGGGAAGGGCCAGACGCTATGCTGGTGGCTTCTGAATGTACTTGCAATTTGGAAAAGGGGCTGGGCGCGATGCCAGTGGCCCTTTCCAAATGCGGGATTTGGAAAATGGATTTCCTTTCTGGAAGGGCTGGACGCGATGCCAGTGGCTTCCAGAATTTGAACACAGTAGAAAGGGCTGGACGCGATGCCAGTGGCTCTCTACTGTATCCCCTTTACAGGGAAAGGGGATTTTTACCTTATACGAAGGGCCAGACGCTATGCTGGTAGCTTCTAAGGTGTTGTAACTCGAAAAAGGGGCTAACGCTATGTTAGTAGCCTTTTTCGAATTTAAGATAGGAAGATCTTCGAGACTTTTGAAAAAGGGCTAACGCTATGTTAGTGGCTTTTTCTTCCAAGTCTTGAAGAGGAACTTAGGATTTAAAAGTAAATTCGTCCTGATCGCTTTGATCATAGGACTACTTTTAATTAATTGAGAATTCGCTTGTTTGCTGTTCTCTTAAGCTGCTGCTTGTAAGAGACAGTCGAAGCATCTGAATCTTCTAGAGCTCCCGGTCGTGCCTTTATAGTCTTCCTTAGAGCCTGCGGGAGCCGAATTTTCTCCTACCTCGTCGAGGGCTTTTCCTCGAGAGGGGCACTTTTCCTAACGGAGAGGGCATATTCGAGGCTCGCGCTTCTGCGTCTCATTGGAGCATTTTCGAATATCCCTTCCGTTAGGCACGGCTCCCGCACCTGCTATAGGCTGGCTTGGTAGCTATGTGGGGCAGACCAGGATCTATCGGGAGACTGACGTCACGCGTGACGTGTAGATCCATTGGTCAATAGTTGGATATGTTTTAGTTCCCTCAGATACGCCAGGACGCGCTATATGGTAATAGCTAAACTTGTCCAGCAGATATCCATCATCGGGAATGAGTTATTGATCTATATCGGAAATAGATCTTACTTTAATTTAGTTTTAAAGATGGCTGTTAGCGGATGGCTGACAGCCGTCAACATAGCTAATATTTTATTTTAACAAATAAAGGAATAAATATTTAATGGAAAAATTAATAAGTTTATTTTGAAAAATTATATTGAAAAATTAATTATTTTACTTAATAATATATCTGGTGAGTACTAACCGATATTTTGAATTTCTTCTAATTCTGTGAGGCAGAATTAGAAGTTATTTTATTATTTATTTTTTTTGGATTGATGGATGGATGGATGGATGGATGGATGGATTTTTAATTATGCAACGTTCTACCAATTCGATAGTTGGTGGAACGTTACATCGCCCCCCCAAAGAAAGTAAACCTTTGAGCGGCAAAGGTGTGCTTTCTTTTTTTTTTTTTTTTTTTTAAAGAGATTACCGCAAACACATTCTCTTATGTTATAACAATTGCTATATTTATGAAAAATAACAAAATTAAGATTTCAATTTAAGTAAATTCTTAACAAGCTTATTGTCTTTTGGTTCAATCTTCTATTAACCACACTTCAAAATCCTCGGGAGTCATCTTTCGGAATTTCTCCAACTCCGTGTTTCTCGAGGCTTCCTCTGCCATTTTTCTCCTCTTCTCCTGTTCGGTTCTCTTCAGGGTTTCCTTGGGTAGCAGTCCTTCCGTTTTCCTTTGGCTTGCCGTCCTTTTCCTCGAGGATGTGGGGATCCGGCTCCTGGAGTGCTTTCGCACGCAGGGGTCCTCGATTGGAGCCTCTACAAGTCGAGCTTTCCTCGGCGCGATGGCTTTGTCGACCGTCTGGTTCCTTTTGATCTTGCAGATGATTCCTGGGAGCTGGATCTTCTCCACACTCTTGATCGTCGGCTTGCTGGTTGGCTTTGGTTTTTCCAGGAATTTTTCTTCCGTGATTGTCTGCTTCGATTTAGTAGTCCGCTTCCTGTTTCCTGGTAGCCGGAATCGGTGTCCTTCTGCCCGTTGGAAAGTCTTGGGAGATATTACTATTCCCTCGATTTCTCCGTCCGTTTGCGTGCTCTTCTCCATTTCTGGGCTCTGTGCTTCAGTTTTGTAACTTCAATCGATTGATACTAGTTTAAGGATTTCATGTCCTTTTATAGCATTTCCCGGGAATCGTTGTTTGTGGGAAACTTATTTACTATTATCATTATAATTGGATTTATTGTTATCTGATTAGCCACCGTCTCTTGTTTACTTTTCTTAGAAGAAGAGTTGAAGGCCATCCCTCGTGTATTCAAAATCTTGATATTTAAGCTTTAGATGTGGAGAGCTGTGTGTGTGATTCTTCCTTCTTCAGTGCGGGGTTTTTGAATCTTCTAACTCTAATGGTTGCAGCAGCATTCCTCTTTTTCCAGTAGGAAGTATTCTTTCCCTTCCTTATTCCCAATAATTATTTTGTTGTTGGCTAAATCAATCATTGCGTTGGATTTTTTTAGGAAGTTCATACCTAGGATGCAATCGTTCTCAATCTCCGGTACTACAATAGCCCATGTATTGTCGTTATCGAGCCTAGTTTGATTGGTAAATATACCTTTTTATTTGTTGTTTTTACGTTTTGTTGGGACAACTCTTGTACCCTATCTTTTTCGAAGAATGTTAGAATTTTCGAAAATGTTTCTCTGTAATTCTTTTGGTAGAATTCTTCGGAGATGAGGGAGATCTCTGCACCTGTGTCTACTAGGGCCGTCACCTGGAGATCTCTTATTCGGATTTTGACGGTGGGACACCTGGTGTTGGATATGGCCAGCTCCTCTAGTGCTTCCCGGATGTTGTCGTCCTGGATTTCTTCCATGTCGGATTTGCGGTTGGATGTCTTGCTCCTTGTTGATTTTAGAATGCTTCGCTGTGCGGCTCGGCTGGTTCTCTGAAGAAGCTTTGCTTGAGGGCTCGGCTGTCTACTGATGATTTTCGGTCCTGATCCTCGATTAATATACCCGAGGATCTGATCCCACTCTTGGGTATTTTTCTCCCTTCCTAGGGATTTTTGATCCTTCTCTAGGGATTTTATCCCTACTCTAAGGATTTTTGTCCCTCTTTTCGGATTTTGATCTGGTGAGGTGGTGGGGACAAATTCATGCTTCTGGTTGGTCTACCTTGTACGGTTTTAGGTCCTGCACGTGATACATTCCTCTTTCTTCGTCTGAACTTATGTGCTGTAGGATGTACGTTGATGACCTTATCCTTGCTTTTATCCTGTAAGGTCCTTCGTAGACTGCCATGAATTTTGCTATTCTTTTTGCTGCTGGATTCGAGACATTTAATGCTCTTGCAAACACCAGGTCTCCTACTTTAAATTCTTTGAACTTATGCGATTTATTATATTTTTCAGCTGCTTTCCCTCGTCGTGAGATGATCGATTGCCGGACCAGTTGCAATTTTTGCTGATATGATGTTTCCGGATCTTGAGGCTTAAGTTGGAACCATTTGACCCAAGGTCTCCTCGGTTTTTTATCCAATTGAATTTCGATGGGAGTAAATCCAGTTGTATCATGATGAACTTCGTTTATACAAGTCTCTATCACAGGTAACCATTTGATCCATGATGTATGATCATTCCTTGCAAACGTTCGGAAAAATCTTCCTAATTCTCGATTTACCCTTTCCACTGGGTTTGCCTGTGGGTGTCGGATTGATGTATGGATCATTTGTATCCCTCTGTTTTTTAACGTTTGTTTCCAAGTTCTTGAGGTGAACTGGGTTCCTAGATCCGAAAGGATTCTTCGTGGTATCCCTCCTTCGTTCACATAATCCTCAAAAAGTGCTTTCAGCGTGGCCTGTGCTGTGGCTCTTATTAGGGGATACAAACGCACGTATTTTGAAAATACATCTATTATCGCGAGAATGTATTTGTATCCGTCTTCTGTGACTGGTAATGGTCCGTAGAAATCTAGTGATATGAGATCTGAGGGTTTTTCTGGTAGAATAATTTCCCGGTTTCCAGCAGATCCTGTTGTGTGATATTTATTTCTTTGGCAGGTATCACAAGTTGCTAATGTTTTCCTGATAATTCTGTGGAATTTTGGTATGTGGAAATCTTCCTTTAAGATTAGATAGCATTTTTTTGCGCCGATGTGTCCATATAACTCATGGCATTCTTTGATTAATGCTTTCACGTGTCTTTCAGGAATTACAATTTTCCAATCGGTGCCTATTTTTTCAAAGAGAATATCGTTGAGCAATAGATGCTTATGGTAAGACGTCGGATCATTCTGAAGATGCCGCTTGATATTTTTTAGTTCCTCATCTTCGTCCTGTTTTTCTCCTAGGTGAGTGAGCAATTCCTTAATGTTTCTTGATGTTCTTCTTGCCAGCTTTTGTATGAGAACTGGCCCTCCTAAGCTTATTTCCTGTTGCTTTGTATGATTTTTGTCCATTTCAGGTCGGCTCAGGATGTCAGCAACCCTGTTCAGTCTTCCTGGACAATGCTCGATGGATAGGTCGTAGTCCTGGATAGCGAGGATCCATCTAGTGAGCCTAGAGTTTACTAGCTTGCATCGTTTTAGGAATATTAATGCATTATGATCAGTTATAATGCTGATTTTTGCTCCTAGTAAGTATGTCCGGAATTTCTGCAACGCCCAAACTATACTCAGTAGTTCTTTTTCGGTCGTAAAGTAGCCTAACTCTGGTCCTTTGAGTGTACGGCTGGCAAAGCAGATTACTTCATCCTCATTCTTATCGTTTCTCTGGAATAATACTGCGCCGAGCGCATAATCGCTTGCGTCCGTCTGCAGGTAGTATCTTTTCTTATGATCAGGATACTGCAGGATTACTTCATTGCAGAAGTTTTGCTTTGCTGCATCAAAGGCTTCTGCATGTTTTTCTTCCCATTTCCATCGGGTTCCTTTTCTTACTAGATCTAAGAGCGTCGTTATCGTTTGGGCGTGCTTGTTTGTAAATTTCGTATAGAAATTTATCAATCCCAAAAATCCTCTTAATTGTTTCACGTTCTTCGGAGTCGGAAACTGATGGATGGCTTCTATCTTTTCAGGATCTGGGCATATTCCCTCAGGTGTAAGAATATGGCCTAGGAATCGTACTTCTTTCCTGAAAAATGTGCATTTCTTGAAGCTAATAGTTAGTCCGTATTTTTGCAGTTGTTTAAAGAGATCCTCCAAGTGTTGAAGATGTTCTTCCACCGATCCTGAGATGCAGAGTAAGTCATCGACAAAATTGATTATGTGATCTCCCAGGTTTCTCAGTACTGGTTCCAGACCTCTGACCAGACTTGCAGTACTCGTTTTTAGTCCGAACGGCTTTACGTTAAATTCGTAACATTTTCCACAATGGGTGAAAGCCGTGTATTTTCTTGATTCCGGATGCAAGGGTACTTGCCAGAAACTTGTGGTTAGATCCAGTGTAGACATTATCTTGACTCCTTTGCATTGTTGGAAAAGTATTTCCGGAGGTTGCATACATTCGTTGTCTGAGACTAGTATTTTATTTAGCTGCCTCGCATCTAAGCATAGTCTCACGCTTCCATCTTTCTTTATTACAGTTACCATGGGGTTGACGTATGGACTCGTGGAAGGTCGGATTATTTTGAGCTTTTTCATTCTTTCGATTTCCTCGTTTACTTTTTCTCGATATGTCATCGGTATTGGGTATGATCTGGCTTTAAAAGGTTCGTGAGGAATTACTTGTAGACGATGCTCATATGTTTTTAATCTTCCTGGTCTCTTGTCGAATACTTTAATATTCTTTCTTAATAAATTTACGAACTTTGATTTTTCGTTGTCGTTTAAGTCGTCGCAGGCTTCCGCTATTTCCCAAATTTCTTCATTTGTTGGAAGGAAGACTTCTTCTTCTTTCTTGATCATTTGAATGTTCTTACAGTCTTCTGCTTTCATCGTAAGTTCGATAGCTGGGCTAGAGTGATTTTGTGTCTTCAATGACAATCGGAAATTTTCTAGATTGATTGTTGTTTTTTCTGTCTTCAGAAAATCTATGCCCAAAATGCAGTCTATTGTTAATTTTGGTATAACTAGCAGGATTAATTTGGAAGTGTAGTCTTTTATTTTAATCTCGGCGAAAATCTGTCTCTTGATCCTCGTAGATTTCTCCGATAATGCTCCCTTAACCGTTGTTTGACAGATTGGGAGGATCGGGACTTTTCCGAAAACTCCTTTGTTTTGTTCAAAAAGTGTTTCGGAGATTGCCGAAACTTCACTGCCTGTGTCTATAAGAGCTTCTGTCTTAATTCCTTCGATTCTTACTATTATTGTTGGACATTTTTCCATCTTTTTTCTTGGAACTTCCGTTTCTACGAGGAGATCATTGCGTGTATCCTTCCCAACTGTCCGCGTCGTGTAATTTCTTATAGGGAAGGTTCCTGACACGACGCTCCGTAGTTTTCCTGATCCTCTGGTTCATTGAAATCGGTATCAGTGTCGGATTCTTGGGCAATTGCACGAATTGTCCTCTGTAGCTTATTTTTAGACTCATAAATCTTCCTTTTTTCCTTAGGATTTTCATTTTTATTATTGTTGAATGAGGTGGAGGGTTTTTGAACTTCTCTTGACTCCTGTTTCTCCAAACTTTTAATTTCAAATGGTCTACCATTGCCTTTGTTCCAATTTGGCTTTATTTTGCCGTCGGCATGTTGGTTCCACGTCGGTTTGGATTCTCGGGGTTTTTCTTTTTTATTGTTGAGGGTTCCTGCCTCATCAAACCTTTCTAGTAAATCCAAAAAGTCGTTTATTTTGGTAAGCCCTCTGGCTAATACGGCTGTGCGTATTTCTTCTGAAAAATGTCTTGCCAGTTTTATCACAATTTCTCTATCTGAGAGTGGTGGTGTCAATTCTTTGGCTATGGCAATAAGTTTCAGAGAATATTCTACTCTCTTGCATTTTTTAGAGATATCATAGTATCCAAATTCTATGTCCTCTTTGGCTTTATGCTGCTTTTCTTCATTCCAGTATCTTTGGCGGAATAATTCTCCGAAATCTTCCAGAGAGTTAACCTCGTTTTCTATGAGGGACCACCAGTCTTTCACCGATCCAGAGAGGCCTTGAGATATCAGGACTCGTATGTCATGGTGTCTTCCTAAAGCCACATGATATTTTTTTAAGTCTTTCAGGTACCTCATTGGTCTTTCTCCTGGTGCATTTTTAAAGGTTGGTAGATTCAATTTTGGATTCCCCCACTGCTTCTGCTCATTTCCTGTGGGTCTCTGCATCAAATTTATCCTTGTGGATTCTCTGGGAATCGCACCTGTAAAATTTGCAGCTTGAAATTCCCCTTCATGTGGAGATATCCTTGTCTCTTGATGTGTCTGTAATTCAGACATCGACTTTTTTACATTTTCCTCAATTTTTATTTGGCATTTTTGCAATCTCCCATCTATCGATTGGTCGAGATTGCTTAGCCTTCTGTCCAATTCCGTGAATCTCCTGTCATTATCCTCCTTCATGAGGTGCAGGAGTTCGCGAATCGCATTTCCATGGTCAATCAGCAGCGTTTGTGCTGGCGGAGGCGGTAATCCCGTGACAAATCCAGGTAACCTTCTTGGCGGTGGTTCCGTGCGATCGGCTCCATCTTCCGGACTTGAAGTGTATCCTTTTGCTCCGTCTTCTTCCATGGTATCTGAGATTCTTCTTTTTCTCTTCTAGAGTTAATCTTTTCTTGATTTTCCTCTTGATTCTTCGTTGGTGATTCGAAATCTATTTATTTCTAATCGATTTATTTATTTATTACAATTTTACTTCTCTGACTATCTAAAACCCCGTCCCTGTTCGGGCGCCAATGAGACGATTCGGCTGCTACCTACGATTCTTGCGAGAGGAGTGCAGTCGGATCTTAAAAGGGATTCGTGTGCTGGACGGGTTTGAAAGTCGTAGAAAAGAAAATACAAATAAATTTAGACCAGAGAATTCTTTAAACTACTAATATTCGTTTATTGAATCTCCGGAATACATTTTATAATCTACTTAAGATTGTGGGAAACACAACTTTAAAACGAATCCACCGATCGTGCTAAAATTGTACACACAACTCAATAACAATATTACCTTGAACTTATACCTACTTGTTTATGAATATCGCTTTTCGAAATTGATTTTTTTATTGCCAAAAAGAAAAAAAAATTTACGTAAAATTGCAGTTTTTTGCCTGAAGTATTTGACTTTTGTAATTTTCAGTTTTTTAAATGTTTCTTAGGTATAAGTTCAGCATCTGGATGTTAAAATACTAAAAATTTTTGATTCATATTTTTAAGATGAATATTAAAGTCGTTAGGACTCCCACAAACGGGTAACTGCCGCCAAAACCTTCCTGAAAGATCACGACAGAACTTCGCCATTTGACAATATTCCTTAATGGAAAAATTTATTTAAACAGTTTAATTATGTAGTAAAGTGTACCTAAAGTTTCAAAAATTTAAAACGTTTTGTTCCTTAAGAAAAAAAATGATAAAAATTGACTATTTTCTTACCGTCTACATGTATTGCCCCCCTTAATAGAGACCATTGCTCGCGTTAAGTCTGCGTAAAATTCATTTTTTCTTGAGCTCGTTGCTTTCTGTTCTTCTGTTTCACACAAATTAGCATTTTCTAGAAGATTCCTCTTATGTGTGGTGGTATTTTACAGAGTTTACAATAAAGTTTACAATAAATGCTTATGTCATCGTTGTCGTTAATAACAAAATTAGAATCGTTTTTGATCCAACTTAGCATTAGTGAATTTCTATTTTTTCTAACTCTTGGCATTTTCAAAGAATTAAGAGACACTTAAATATATTGACTTTTCCACAGAGATCACATTAACTGCGATAATCGAATTGAAGTATTCGAATTCTAAACACAAACCTAACGTTCGGTTAGCAACTCAAGGATATAGGCCTTTATTTGTGTGGATACTATACAATTATGATACGAAAGTTTGTTGATGGATGAAACTAACTTATCGAGATAGATATTTCACATTAACACGATACATAACATATGCAATATATTATCGCATATGTTTTTAAACATAAATATGCAAAGCATATGCATTATGCAATAAATGCAAAATAAAAAATGTATTTTTCTAGCACTCTAATCATAAAACAAATTTCTGTCCAGGTCCCATTCTTTTAACTATTTCCTATAAAAATATGCATTTGTATAAACTTCCGCAGTCTAATGATAAGAAACAAACTGGTAATGAATGCAGAAAAGACTAAATTCATGATTATGAGGAGTGTTAGAAAAGAAGTGAGAGGGAATATTGTATTGAAATGTATGGATGGGACTGAACTTGAGCGAGTAGAGGTAATGAAATACTTAGGTGTGATAATAGATGATAAACTGAGATTCAAAAATTCAGTATATAGTGAAAAAGGTAGGAAAAAAAAACGAGCTTTTTGAACAGGATAGGGCAGTATATATCAGCATATACTAGACGTATCATATATAAAGCAATAGTAGCACCTCATTTCGAGTATTGTGCAACACTGCTTGTAGGTATGGATGAAACAGAGTTGAATAAATTGCAGATAGTGCAGAACAGAGCGATGCGAGTCATATTGCAATGCAGCAGGTATACAAAGTGTGACGAGGCAGTTTTGCAAAGGCTGCCTCGCCCCTGGAAAATCATCGATTAGAAACGACGAGAATTTTCTTAGCCGTCGGCTAAGAAAATCGGCATAAGAAATGCCACGTGTCGCGTTGACAATGAGGTTCAATGTCCTCGATACAGGAGGTACCTCGCGTCAAGAAGGGGATCGGGCGGAGCAAAGGCCATTGTAAGGCGATCGCACGAGTCCGGGTGGGAAACAATAGCAAGACTTAGCAAGGTGCAAAATGCACCCTTCTAATTGCACGAGGAGATCGAGCATGATACCAAACGGTAGCTCCTCGTGAATTAGAAGAGGGGCCGCGAGATCAAGGATGCACTTGCAATTGCACCGAAGTTGTCAAGCGTAGAAGCTTGTCGAAACTTCGGTGAGAAAAACCGAAAGCTATTCACCTGAGCTCGAATTAGGGGTATAGAAAAACCGCGGCTCACCAGAACATTCGAAGGAGCCGCGGCTTTAAATAAGCGAGCCCACAGGAGCTCGCTCTCTCTCAATTTTGACTCTCGACGACGTGGTGCGTGTCGAGACTCTCGCGAAAGGTTATCCTCTAGACCGTCAAGTATCGGGACTCTGTAATAAGTTACCCTCGGCAACCGAGTGCGTTTTGGGGTTTGAATCGCGATTTAAGATTGCGTAGAAACGAGTCGCCGCGTAAGAGGAGTTTTGCGTGTTGTAAAACTCCCACGGGATAAGCGATAGTCCTCCGAGATTCGGAGGCGAATAGACTTAGTGAAGTGGGACTTACCCGTGAATTAGTGACGTGTAGTAGAGGGTGAGGAGCCGCCTATCCGGAACAACAGTGGAGGGCGTAAAACACAGGGACAATTCATTCGGTCGGGGCGAGCGTAGGCGAGTCCGAAGCATCAACAGCGGGATTCCCGGAATTCCGGAGCATAGGGCGGAGGCCAATCATTAAGTCCTCCACCAGTCGAATTCCCGCGGAGACTTGGGACCGGGAAGAGGGAATGAACTCAAAGGGCCGAAGAATTCCAGTAGGAATTCTCAAACCCTAATCAGGGCATCCATCCTGATTAGGGGTTTGAGTGCATCAGGCCGAGTTCGAGTGCAACGGGGGGACGGAACACGCAGGGCTTCCGTCGCCCCTTCTCTTCGTCGTGTATCCGACGGATGCACGAGATACCGACGGGACCCGAGGTCGGCCGAAGCGGCAAGGGACGAGTCCGACTGCGAGACGTGACGTCAGCAACGAGCCAGCCCAGGAGAGTGAGAAGGACGGTGCGAGCCAATTCTACGCTGCGTGTGCTGAAGGGAGACAACTGTACTTCGAGCGGGGATAGCGTACCTGGAGCGATCAGCTGTCGATAAGTAGCCAAATAGACTTTTATAGAGACACTATAAGGCGAGAATTAGGATTATGACGTGAGTCTCAATTATCAGCTGTTGAGTATTGTTAGCGACGAATAACTGTAGATTTGAGTACGAGAGGATCCGCGCTTTGTTAGAATGACGTATGAGTCATGAGTATGTGATGATGCGATTTATTGCGAATGGTATGAATGCAGCCGCAAGTCTGTAAGAGATTCAAAGTACCCATTTTGTATTAGATATAAAATTCTTTATTACAGAAATATATTTATAGTTCGCTTATAGTCTTACCATAAATACGTTCTATTTATTCCTATTGGTAGCTACCTGAGAGCCCACGAATTATCCCTGAACTGAGCAGGTCGGATTGCAGTTAGGGAATAAATAGATTAGAGTCATTTCGGTAGCTAAAAAGGAGCCGCGTCTTTTTGCGCGCTACTTGGGAGGAATTCTAAGAGGGGGAAAACCCAGTGGCAGAGATTCGTTCCGATTGACGTTGCAATTGGGGCGAAGGTCGAAGGGGGGGTTTTCTGTCTCGGGATTCGTAGGGCCGGTAAGACCACGAGCCCCTCCAGGCTCGTGTAGCCCTTGTAGCCCCAGCAGTCGTTGCAAAAGGTAGACGATATGCTACAAGCCGTTCGATTTATGAGTGTAAGACAGAGACTGTATTATAACGTGGGTATATTTATTTTTAAGGCCATTAAGAAAACTTTCCCGCTAGAGGGCTAGGGGAGAAGTTCGCTGTGTTAGAGGCTCCTCTATTTTTCTTGTTTTTCACTTATTTATACTAAAGTGAATACCAGTTTGAGTGCTGATCTAGTGTAGTATCTGCATAGTTCATCGCATAACTCATTGAGCTGCATTCAGTGCATGGTGAGTCTTTATCATAAATCGTGCTTGTTGTTGTCGTACGAATAGGTGACAGTTCTCCCAACGACCATTTCGTGACGTCACAACGCTCTAATCGGTTAGATCGGTCAGTTCGTTAAGTTACCGAGAACTCTCGGTGTTCCGGGAATGTCGGCGAATACTCGTTCACGCCTTGGAAGTGGCAGCGGCAAGAGGGATCGCGTCACAGTTCCTTCTACCACTGCCACCACTTCCAATTCTCCTTCCATACTGAGAGCTACGGCGATCACCTCTTCTCCGTCTACTTTTACAGCTCTCTCCTTCTTACCAGCTGACAATGATACGTCATACTGCTTGCCTATTTCAAACGGCCAGATAAAAGAAATGAGGGAGAAGCTGTTGAGGCACGACATTTTATTTAATAAATATTTAGCCGTTTCTACTGAATCTGTCGACAACAAAACCCTTCTCAGTGAATTGTTTTTGGCGTATCAGACGGCATTTAATTCTCTTGTGACGGGCTATTCTACGCTTGCTCAAAAAAATGTCACGATTGAGCAGTTTTCCAAAAGTGTCATTAAAACTAATGCAGGGCTGAACTGCGTAGGCAGTGTTAAGGACGTCATTGACACCATACCGGAAGTGGTATCCAACTCGGTACAGGCGTCTAACGTCCCAAACACTACCCCCTCCTTCTCCGAAGTTCTTAAAACTTCCAAGGTTCACATACCCAAAGGCCCAATCGTTGAAATCTCAAAGACGAAGGATTTCATAATAGCACCCAAATCAGCATCTGACGAGACTCTTAACTCGGTCCCTAAAGTCAGGGAAGCTCTCATCAAAACTGTAAAGCCTTGTGAGGTTGGTTTAAAAGTTGAAAGACTTTCGAGAGCTGGAAAAAACAGCGTCCGGGTTGAAGCAAAGGCAGTCGATATAGAAAAGCTTAGGACTCTCCCTTCTCTTGCCCAAGCTGGTCTGGTGGTCAGAGATGACTTTAAATACAATCCCAGGCTACTGGTCTCGGGTGTACCCTCGAATCTATCCAAAGAGGAAATTAGGGAAGATCTTATCGACTACAACCTAAATGGAATTAACAATCCGGACATCAAAATCATTTATGTTTTTCCAGCAAAACCAAACCGAACTACCACTAGATGCGTAATTGAAGTCCCTCCAGAAGTTCGTCTCTCTCTTAAAAAGGATGAACGAATCTATTTAAGATTCACTTCATGCACTTTCCTGGACCACACAAAGGTGACTCAATGCTTTAAATGTCTTAACTTCGGGCATATTGCATCGGACTGTCGGTCTACCCCTCATTGTGGTCACTGCTCAGGTGACCATGAAAGGAAAGATTGCAACAAAGTAGAGAGTACGCTAACTTGCTACAATTGCAAAATCTCTAAACTGTCTGATGTGTCTCACTCCGCGTTCGATGGAGAGAAGTGCCCTCTTCTTAAAAAAAGGATAACTGAAAAGGTGAGGAAAACTAATTACGGATGAAGTCTTCGCCATCACTCGAAAATCTCCGTGTCTGTCATGTGAACTGTCAATCACTAATTGGACACATTGAAGATTTCAGGCTTCTTTTCACGAGTTCAGGACTCCATGCTATCTGTATGTCTGAAACATGGCTCACAGATGCTATTAGCGATGATTTTGTCAGTCTCACAGGATACAGTCTGTTTCGCTGTGACAGAGTGGGTAAAAATGGAGGTGGTGTAGGTTTTTATCTTCATAACTCCATCAAAGCTAAAATCTTGGCTAACTCTGGTGGACTGTACTGCTACAAACCTGAATATATAATAGCAGAAATCATCACATCTGACTCGAACAAACTTCTCCTCGCCACAGTTTACCGACCTCCTCGACTAGGATCTCTACAAGAATTCGAAGACTGTCTACTAGACCTTTTTTCCTCGTACTCGAATCTTATTGTGATGGGTGACTTCAACGTAGACTTATGCCAATGCTCTCTGGATGCTCGACATCTGAAAAATTTCGCCGAAGCATCTAATCTGCACATTGTCTCCTTCGAACCCACTCACAATCTCAAGAACTCGAGTACATGGATTGATCACTGTCTGGTAGACACTACAGACAAACTGAGGGAGTGGGGACAGCAGCCGGTGTCTCTGTCCTCACACGATCTCATTTTTGTAGAGTATAAATTTCCGGTAGAGAAATATCAAGAGAGAAACTTCAGCTGTCGTGATTTTAGAGAATTTTCCACCACTGATTTCGAAGTCGATCTGTTGAACCAAGACTGGGACAGTTTTTTCGCCACCACTGACATTAACGTCAAAGTAGAGATACTGAACGATCATCTGCATAGGTGCCTTGATTTACATGCCCCGTATCATACAGTAGCATCCAAAAGAAAACCCGCCCCTTGGTTAACACAGTACCTTAAGGATAAGATTCGGGAAAGAAACAGGATACACCGATCCTGGCGGAAATTTAAGACGACACACCTGTATAACTTATACAAGACACTTAGAAATGAGGTTAAAACTTTAATAAATACAGCTAGACAGAAATATTATGTTAAAGTATTTGGCAAATTAAACAATTCCAAAGAGGTTCTCACGGAACTGAGGAAGCTACACTTAATTAAAAGTAAAGCTACTCATAGCAAACTTGCGGTCCCCATAGAATCTTTAGTCAACCATTTTTCGTCAGTGGGTCAAAACAGCCGTCCCCATGGTGAACAGATCTTTATTGGAGACACTGGATACAGTGACGATAAATTCTTCTTTCGTGAGCCTTCGTTAAAGGACATTCAAACTGTCATAAACTCCTCCAAATCAAATGCTGTTGGAGTTGATGGGCTGAGTATATCAGAAATAAGAAGGGCCCTTCCTTCTCTAAATATATTTCTGCAACATCTTATATCTTTTTCGCTCATCAACGGAGTTTTTCCTACTCTTTGGAAATCGGCATTGATCTGTCCTATACCCAAAACGAAGTGCCCTACCTCTTGCAACGACTATAGACCTATTTCGATCCTCTGTGCACTCTCTAAAATATTAGAGAAACTTGTAGCAGATCAGGTTACTGAATTTCTTGATGGAAAAAGTCTGCAAGACACTTTTCAGTCAGCTTACAGAAAGTACCACAGCACTCAAACTGCCCTGATCAGAATCCTGGATGATATTAAGCTTGCCATAGATCACCAGATGGTAACGGTATTAGTCTTTTTCGATTTCTCAAAGGCTTTCGATAGAGTTGACCACTGCATCCTCATTCAGGAACTGAGGAAACTCAATCTTTCAAACTCAGCCCTGAAATGGTTCTGTTCCTACCTAACTGGTAGATCTCACGCTGTCAAAGACGTAGACGGTTCCTCTTCATCTTGGAAAACCCTCCTATCTGGAGTTCCTCAGGGATCGGTGCTTGGCCCCCTCCTTTTCTGTTTATATGTTTCAGGGATTAGCAGTCAAGTCAAGTAGTCGAAGTACAATCTCTACGCGGATGACCTTCAGATCTACCTGGACACAGAACAGGCTAACTTAGAAGACACGATGTACAAACTCCGTGAGGACATCAACGCCATATGCAGCTGGAGCTCGAAAATTGGCCTTGTTCTCAACCACCAAAAAACCAAGGTCATGATTGCTGGTACGAGTAGAAGATTAAACTCCATCGACTTCTCAACTATACCTAAAGTGGTTGTCAATGGAGTCGAAATTCCGTTCTCCAACGAATGTGTGCATCTCGGAGTAACAATCACCAGGAATCTATCGTGGGAAACTCATATCAGAAGCGTGTCCAAAAGAGCTTTTGGAATTCTGCACCAACTGAAGCTATCTAAGCACCTGCTACCTGTGGAACTTCGTACTCGGCTAATTACGACATTAGTATCTCCACACCTGGACTATTACTGCGTAGCGTTATATGGAAACACCAAAAAGGATGACAAGACACTCGAAAGAGTGATGAACAGTTGCATCAGGTTCATTTTTGACCTCCGCAGAGATGAACACATAACGCCTTACCTAATAGAACTAGGCTGGCTCAGAATCCAAGAAAGGCGCCTATATTTTCTTGGAAATTTAACGTACTCTATTCTGAATAGCAAGCAACCTAAATACTTGCATGATAAGTTCACTTATCGCAATCAGGTTGTCGGTAGAGACAGCAGACATGATCATTTAACATTATGGATACCTAAGTCTCGGACTGATATTTACCAGAACTCGTTCGTCAACTCGGCTAGCAAACTATGGAACTCTCTGCCAGTTAAAATTCGAAATGAAACATCCTTTCCGGTGTTCAAAAAACGTCTGTTTGAGCACATAATCTCTGCGAGGCATCAAAATTAACTGTAGCAAGTTGTTCTTAACAGTAGTTCTGTGCTGCTTTCTCTTTTCCTTTTTTATTGTGTAAATTTATTACTTTATATTGTTATTTTTACGTTATTGTTAATCTATTTAATTATATATTATATTACATAGAGGAGTCTATTTTCACTGTTATGTTATGTATATTTATTGTTTATGTATTGTAATTTCTGGTTTCGCGCTTTAGGGGACCTGTCCCAGAGCGTTAAATAAACAACTCTAACTCTAACTTTAAGAAGCTGCTACCGAAAGAACTATCGAGTAAGTTTGAAATTGTACAATTAAGAACAGGTCGGGTAACACGGCAAGCGGAGAACATAGCGATACAGTTTAGAAAAGAAAGACAAGAAGCGCGCAAAAGAGCATGTTTAATGAGGGAATGAAAATGTATAATGCGTTACCTACAGAGGTCAAAGACTGTGAAAGATTAGCCCAATTCAAGAATATGTTGAAAGCATTTGTTGTGAGTGAAATCAAATGAGTACAATGTAGATGTAAGATCCATATGTAACAACAAATAGCTGAGAAAGCTATGTAACGTGGAAATTACCACGTTACAAGCTCTCTGCCCAACATGGACAGAGAGCACTCACGCATACACACACACCAGACAGCAGCATACACAGACACACTGAGCCACACACACACTATTCACGCACACCGAGAGGCGCGTGAGAAGTAGGCCGAAGGAAGGGACCGCGAAGAAATCGCGAGGACCTCACTTCTTCCCTAACTAGAGACGTGTTGACTCTAAGACTATCGCCGATTACGAAGGCGTGAAGTAGTGGTGAGGTGTGTGGCAAAGTTAAGGACTGGAACATACAGTGCAAATGATTAAAAATACGAGAAAACTGAAGAACTAAGGATAAGGACAGGAGGGAAGGACGAAGGACGAGGAAAGAGAGTTCCACCAAGGACGGGAAAGGAAGAGGAAGGACGAAGGACGAGGAAAGAGAGTTCCACCAAGGACGGGAAAGGAAGAGGAAGGACGAAGGACGAGGAAAGAGAGGTCCACAAAGGACGGGAAAGGAAGAGGAAGGACGAGAGATAAGGACGAGGACCGAGAACCCTAAGAAGACGCAGGGACATCGCGGGGGGAAGAAGACGGACGGACTGGACACACACACACACACACACACACACACACATTTTCATCCCCATCCAATAGTTAATAAACGTATAGTCTTCAGTAAAGGTACTGTTAAGGATTCATTTTCGCTCCTTTTTGTCCCAGCAACGAACCACGTGCGGACTTTGGTTCCGTCATTAAACGGTTCCAAAGGAGCCGTCGCAAATTGGCGCCCGAACAAAAAGAAAAATAACAATAAAATTGATTATTATAGTTCAAAATCGAATTTTTTTTCTTTAAAAACTACTATTTTTTTTTGTCTTTTGCAAGTTCTGCCGTTCCGGCTCCGCTCTCTCTATTTCTCGTATACGAAACTTTTCCTTAATAATAAAAAAAAAAGGGAAAAAACATACATATTAGAAAAAAAAAGCTTTAATATTAATTTTCTAAAAATTAAGTTAATTAAATTAAAATCGAAGTTTGATTTTAATATTAAAATATTCTCTTGGGCGAAATATTCGAGAAGTCTTCACCTAAGAAAAGATAAAATCTGGCCCGGGTTGAAAAACTGTAAACACGCGGCTCCGTAAGAAAGGCATAATCAGCGGAATACAAAAGGCTATTCCAAAGGCTTTCGCAAAGGAACAATTACACTCACACATTCATCTTGTAAGCGACAAGAATATAACGACAAAATTCAAATATATATTATACATAATTAAAATTCACTACACAAAACCTACACTTCCATATTACATTTTTTAAACACACTTTTACACATACAAACACAAAGAAAATTTAATATATTTCATATTTTCAAACTCTATTTTTTTTTCTCTTTTCCTTTTCTCGTTTCCCTCAATTATACTTAAAAAAAAAATACAATGTCAAAGAAATCGGAAAAGGAAACCCAGGGAAAAGAGAAAGAAATACAAGAAATACAATTAGACAACACAATAATTAATTTCACGAACGAAATATTGAAGGAGCATAACACAATGACAGACAGAAATCCACCCATTACCATAGGTGAAAATAGGGAAGAAACAAATAATATACCGTCATCCGGTATAAAATTCACGGTTCCCCTACACCAATCCACACCAGCCACACAGAAAACAACACAAAACCAAACGTACACGACACAAGGGACGATTCCAAAAACAAAAAAACCAAACACGATAACTAAAAATGTAGAAAGTAACGTTCCCCTTCAAAAAGACGATATACTAGAAAAAAAATTAGAGTTAATAGAGGAACGTTTAAACAAACAAACAGAACAAAACCAGATGCAGTTCCAAATTCTCATGCAAAATATGCATGAGTTTATGGAAGACATGCTAAAACAAAAAATACAAATCACCGACCGACACATGCAAGACACTACACAACCCCAAACTAGCTTACAGACACATACAGAAACAACGGAAAATCAAATACACAATGAAAATACAAATAACAATAATAATGAATTAACAATTTTAACACAAACAATCTTGCAACAGACGAAAAACACAGCTATAGCAGCAGTCAAAGAATCCAAAATATGCTTTAAAGGGGAATCATACGAGAACCCAGAAGATTTTTTGGATTCTCTTAAAGAATTAGGAGCAATCTATGAGTTCTCATTAGAAAATATGCTGCCTTGCTTGTCCTACACACTAAAAGACACTGCCTTACAATGGTATAAATTACATAAAAGTAACTGGCAATCATGGGAGCAGTTTGAAAGCTCATTTCGTTCTGAGTATGCTGCACCAACATTTCAAAAAAGACTTAAATTTAAAATAAAAAGCACCACTCAGAGCGAAACGGAATCAATTAACAAATTTATAACACGATATAGAACACTTTTGAGTCAAAAACTCCCGCCATACAGCATAACACAACAACTAGACATGACATACTTACGATTAACACCCCAATACACAAACAAAATAAAACGAACCGATTTCTTCTCCTTCCAAGAACTAATAGAACAAGGAAAAGAAATAGAAAAATTTAAAACTGAAATAGACGAAATCGAAAGACTAACAAAACAATACACGACAAACACACAGACAAACGTACAAAGACAAAATACACAATACATAGTACAATCACCCACTGATACACCTTCACAGTCCACAAAATCCACCACACAAACACCTAGCACCTCAACATACAAACAAAACAATACACAAACACAAAACACAAATAAAAATAAACAAAATTACAGACAATACAAAATTGAAAATTGTAAGAAATGTAATAATCCAAACCACACACAAGAACAATGTAGGATACCTTTTGAACCGTTTTGTTACAGATGTAAAACACAAAACACATTAGCTCGATTTTTTCCTAACTGTACAAAAAACGAATTTTGAGTACCCTCAAAGTGACCAAAGGGGACTCAAACGAAAACAAGAAAGGGTCACAATACACACAAAAAAATCGGAAACCAGAAAAAATACAAACAGATACACCATTAATATTAAACACAATAGTAAATAACAGAAAACAAACAAACACAGTTCCTGTGGTATCTCCAAAAGATCCAAGATGGTTCCTACAAATACAAGTAGGTAAAAGTAGGAAAACCATCGAGGCTCTTGTAGACACAGGGGCGGTGTCACGTCGCGCGACATACCTCCCTGTAGGATGACGCACACTATAATATTAAGACAAATAAAATAAAAACCACTTAGTTATAAGGTATTACATACGGACAGGAAATTACTTTAAAATATAATGAAACTAAACTCTAAACGCAAATGAATCGTTGGACGTTTCCTGCACTCCAGATACCTTTATAATTAATGAGTTCGACGAATTCCTCTAATTAATTAAAGAAATAAAAACAAGAAAAGACAATTTAAAGAAGCAGCTGGTAGCTAGGATGACTAAACCCAGTCATAAATATGTCACTTTTAAAGTCACTGTTAAAAGCTAAATATCTAAAACTATATACTTAACACAATTTCACGGAAAATCATCGGTCAAGCGGAACAATGTATACCGAATTGCCGACACCGACAACAACAGAGCGCCCAAAAAAGGAGATAATTAGGTGGAAAAGTGTCCGAGGAAAGGATATATCAATAATTTTATTACTATTGTCAGAGTGCAGGAAAGACGAAAGCCGCGGAAGACAAGTAGCAAGGAATTGCTTTTAGTAAATTTAGAGGATATAATTACCCCCGCCTCCTAGTTATAGGTTTCTACAAATATATATAAACCCTTAAAATTTTCGGGAGAATCAGTCCTACCGTGATCCTCACCGAAGTGCTGCCCATCGCACCTTTGAATTTTTAAAAACACGGCGATAACTTGGAATTATATTAGTCAAATAGCGTCCATCGCGTTTCTGGATTACTGTAAAAATAAAAGTTCAAATAAAAAACTGGATACAAATTCTACCCCAGTTGGTTTAATTCGAAACACATTAAGTTTGTGATTCATCATCTCCCAACGTCATCCGCTACCAACGCCTGCTGCCCCGACGGAGGACTCGATTGGGACCATCTACCTTTCGGCACAACACCAATTGTTCGACCCGTTTGAATTTACAAAGGTATTTTTAATTCAATATTAAGAGTGGTTCCTTTCCCATTTTTTTGAGGATAGGGCAAAATACATCCCATCAGGCACATTTTCATCATTAACACTCCCAAATTTCCCCATTAAACTAATTCGGCCCAGCCCGGAGTTTTGTCGCATAGGCAGATATACTCAAAGGGGCTACGTTGTCAGGATAGGGCTTTACTGGCCTGCCGAGGTGGCATAGGTTGTGCCAAAGAGTAAACCTGCCTAGGACGTAACAGCGGTGAACTCGTTTGCTGCAAAGAAAGTAATTAAAACAGTATTAGAGGAAAACTGGAATATAGATAAAATAGATGAAAAAATTGTAACAGCAAACGGGTCCACCGCACAAATATTAGGCACAGCAACAGTGCCAATAACAAACAACGGGAAAACAGACACACTAGAAATTAGATTAATGGAAGAACTGTCTATAGATTTTATCCTAGGAATGGATTACATAAGAAAAGCAGGTTCAGTAGCAAACTTCAAACTAAACCTGTGGTCATTCGACGGTTCTCCAGACAAATTTTTTCCCATTATTTGGCCATTACCACAACACACAACAGACACCGACAAACTACTGACACACACAATAACCCGACAAAATGTTCGCCAATTACAAAATTAACGAACAGACAACAAACACAATTAAACAATTTACTAAACACGATCATACCCACACCACGACAAAAACTAGGAACAACACACCTGGTAAAACACAAGATAGACACACAAGGTAAAGGTCCAATAAAACAAAAAGGGTACCCCATGTCACCCAAGATGTTCGATCTAATTATTAAAGAAGTAGATGAAATGCTAAACAATGATATCATCGAACCATCCAAAAGTGACTGGGCTAACCCCATTGTTATTGTAAAGAAACCAAATGGCAAACACAGATTCTGCCTAAACTTTAAAAAAGTGAACGACATTACAAAAAAAGACGTATACCCATTACGATACATTGACTCAATACTTGACAGACTGAGACAGGCAAAATACATATCGAAAATAGATCTATCCCAAGCCTTCTACCAGATACCTCTGGAAGATGGATCAAAAGAAATAACCGCATTTAGAATACCAGGTAGAGGGTTGTTCCATTTTAAGCGAATGCCGTATGGATTAACAAATGCACCAGCAACCTTTCAAAGGTTGCTGGACGAAATAATACCTCCAGAAATGGAGCCATACGCATTCGCCTATACGAATGATGTGATCATAGTGGCCGATACCTTCGAGGAGCACACGAAGTGGCTGAAAAAAATAATATCTAGGATCAATGAGGCGAACCTAGAAATTAATACGGAAAAAAGCGAATTCGGGTGCTCGGAGGTGCGGTTTCTTGGTTACATTATCAACGAAAAGGGCTTACAAGCTGACTTAGAAAAAGTACAGCCCATTAAGGAATACCCGACACCAAAGACACAGAAACATATTCAGAGATTCCTGGGCATGGCATCCTGGTACAGAAGATTCATTCCACGTTATTCGGAAATAATAGCTCCTTTAACAAAACTATTAAAAAAAATGCAAAATGGGAATGGACTTCTGCCCAGGAGGAATCTCTGAATACAATTAAAAACATTTTGACAACACCACCAGCCCTTACACGACCTGATTTCACACAAACCTTCACACTACAGACGGACGCAAGCAACAATGGTCTGGGAGCAGTTCTGTCACAAAACATAGATGGAATTGAACACCCAATTACTTACGCTAGCAGAATGCTCACAGACCAAGAAAAACGATACACAACAACAGAAAAAGAGTGCTTGGCGGTAGTCTGGGCAGTAAAAAAATTCAGACCTTACATTGAAGGTTATAAATTCATAGTCATAACAGACCATAGTTGTCTGAAATGGCTACACAACTTAAAAAACCCTTCAGGTAGACTGATGAGGTGGTTCTTAGAATTACAAGAACATGATTATGAAATAATTCATAGAAAAGGAAAAATGCATACTGTCCCAGACGCACTGTCAAGACTCTTTGAAAACACACATTCGAAACAAAACACACCCCCCACAGACGAAGACATGACAAACGAAACACAAACCACACAAAACAGAGCAACACAAAATAACTCAACTCATACCAACCAAATTAACGCAACGACTACACAAACACCTAACAACACGAACACACCAACACCCAACACGGAAACAATTCTTAACAGGTGGTACAATAGAAAGTACCACACGGTGCTTAACAATCCAGGAAAATTTAAAGACTGGAAAATAGTAAACAATAATTCATACGTTTACAAACCCAGTGAATTATATTCTGATCTGGTAAGGAGTCCAGTCCCCGAATGGAAACTGGTTATACCACACCACCTAATCAAAGCAATATTGTTAGAAAACCATGACAATCCTGAGGCTGGTCACTTGGGGATTGACAAAACCCATGAAAGAATAGCTAGAAACTATTACTGGCTAGGTATGTATGGCGACATAGCACAATATGTGCGAAACTGCGAAATCTGTCAAAGATCCAAGGTTTCTCAACAAAAGCCATACGGTCTAATGGGACATCGAATTATAGATGAACCGTGGACAATTGTAGCAACGGATTTGATGGGGCCATTTCCTCAATCTAAATCCGGCGCAAAATATATATTAGTGTTTCTAGATCTATTCACAAAATGGGTGGAGATAATACCCTTACGAGCAGCCACAGGTAAATATATCAAGAAAGCTTTTCTAGAAACAATAATATGTAGATTTGGAACACCAAAAGTATTGTTTAGTGATAACGGAACACCTTACATTAATAAAATCATTAAAGATATGACTCAGACATACGGAATTACACACACAACTACACCACCATAGCACCCACAAGCAAACCCGGTAGAAAGGGTTAACAGAACCCTGAAAACCATGATCATTTCCTTCCTAGGAAAAAATCACAAAGAGTGGGATTTACACTTACATGAATTTCAATTCGCACTTAACACAAGCAAACACTCATCAACACAACACACACCAGCCTTCCTAAACTTAGGTAGGAACCCAATCACACCCAAAAATTACAGATTACAAGTAGACAAAATAATAATAGACACGACGGATATAAACAAATGGACGGACGAACTCAAAAAACTGACAATTTCACAAGACGAAGCACGGAAAAACTTACAAGTTGCACACAACAAACGGACAGAATACTACAACCCTCACAGAACAGAAGCACAGTTTACAATTGGGGAAAAAGTATTAAAAAGAAATTACACTCTATCATCAGGGATTAAAAACATCGCGGCAAAACTAAACCAAAAATTCACGGGTCCTTACATGGTGTCTAAAATAATAACGGAAAATATCCTAGAATTAATCACCATGGAAGGAAAGAAAATTGGGAAAGTTCACACAAAAGACATAAAAAAATTTAAGGAATAAAGACAATAAACACACATAATAACACACACACTTCATAAACATTACACACACACCCAAACATCCCACATTAGGAAAACACAAAACACCATAGACAAAAGAGAGAGTGGAGTTGGAAAGAAGAGGATACCAACAATATAAGTACCTAGAAGAACGAAGGGATAGAGAAAATGAATCTTAAACCAATAAAAAAGTTATAATGTTATGTGAATCATGCGTTCATTTTTATTTTTTTCTTTATATTGTCTATATTAACATGCACGTTTTTCAAATTATAGTCATTCTTTACAAATTCTCTTGTAAAACATGTAATCACGAAAAGAAAAAGCAAGCGTAGACAAATAATAACATTCATCCCCATTCAAACAAACACAAAGACACATGTAAATAGACACAAAATACAAAAGAATTATATGTAATCATCTTAGGTTAAGTTCATTAATACATTGTAAAAATCATAATCATTCATACACACGCACACATATACACAAGACGGACAAGCCAAAAACAACGACAAGAAAGAAGATTATAACAACACCAGGAGGAGGCAAGACAGCATTCACACAACACATCAAAACCATATTCAACACCAATGGACCAGAACGTCCTATACATGGTGGAGGAGACAAGAAAATAACCTCATACCACTATCAACAAACTGCTTAAAAACTACTCAACGCCGGCAACAGGGGTGAACCACCCCTAAAACCAGCGAAGGAAGCTACCAACAAAAAAAAAATACACAAGTCATGACAGGACACACGGAGAGACTCATCTTCGGTCTAGTTACCATAGCAAAAGCAGCTTCGACTACGTCTTCGCTACCCCCTCGGGAGGAGGAGTTGTAACGTGGAAATTACCACGTTACAAGCTCTCTGCCCAACATGGACAGAGAGCACTCACGCATACACACACACCACACAGCAGCATACACAGACACACTGAGCCACACACACACTATTCACGCATACCGAGAGGCGCGTGAGAAGTAGGCCGAAGGAAGGGACCGCGAAGAAATCGCGAGGACCTCACTTCTTCCCTAACTAGAGACGTGTCGACTCTAAGACTATCGCCGATTACGAAGGCGTGAAGTAGTGGTGAGGTGTGTGGCAAAGTTAAGGACTGGAACATACAGTGCAAAGGATTAAAAATACGAGAAAATTGAAGAACTAAGGATAAGGACAGGAGGGAAGGACGAAGGACGAGGAAAGAGAGTTCCACCAAGGACGGGAAAGGAAGAGGAAGGACGAGAGATAAGGACGAGGACCGAGAACCCTAAGAGGACGCAGGGACATCGCGGAGGGAAGAAGACGGACGGACTGGACACACACACACACACACACACACACACACACGCACACATTTTCATCCCCATCCAATAGTTAATAAACGTATAGTCTTCAGTAAAGGTACTGTAAAGGATTCATTTTCCCCCCTTTTTGTCCCAGCAACGAACCACGCGCGGACTTTAGTTCCGTCATTAAACAGTTTCCAAAGGAGCCGTCGCAGCTAATAAACATCAATCAATCAAATCAATCAATCCAACACGTCCGACTTGTGTTTTAAGAAATACACGTGACGGAACACGGAAGCATAATCAATGAACGTCACGAAGAACCGCGCACCACCCGGAGAAGTCTCGGACATCAGTCCGCACACGTCACTGTGTAGCATTTCACCCGGCTTCGTTTTGATTTCTATTTCATTCTTGTCAAAGGGCAATCGATGCGCTTTGTCCAATTGACACGCATCGCAAAAGAAGTCTTTATCGCTTGTTACTTCGACTCCTTGCACGAGTTTGTTTTTAACGAGATCGTTTAACGCTCTTTTATTTAAATGTCCTAAGCGTTCGTGCCAAGCATTGAGACTTGTTGTTGACACATTCGCTTCGCGGAGGTTTTCCGCGCACACCACTCGAAAAAGCATTCGATAAATCGCGTTCGCGACAGAAAACAGGTTGCTTCGTACAGCCGGTACGCAGAGCACGTTTTCTATTCTTCCTTCACGCCACACGCCGTCCACGAACTTCTCTATCAAAATCGTTCCCTCGCCGGTGACTTCGCACGAAGCGTTATCGCCCAGCGTAATCGTCGTGCCTCTGTGTGAACGAAAATCGGAAAACCACTCGCGGCGAAACGTAATGTGCCTTGAAGCACCGCTATCACTATACCAAACGTCTTTCTTTTCTTGACGCAGCCAGTCTCTCTGCAGATCAACTGACACACTGCTATACCGACCCGATACTTCGCCGGTTTGCGAACTCGCGGCAACGAAGGCACAATCTCGTGACTCGCTGTTGTCGCGGCCATCTTTCTTTTGTTTTCGGCTCGGGCAATCGCGCGCGTAATGCTCCTTTTCCGAACAACAAAAGCATTCCACATTTGTCTTTTTCTTGTCACGACGTTCTTTATCGTCTTTATTTTTCCTATAGTCACTATTCTTTTTCGTCGTACGGGTCCTTGTTCCGGTGTTTCGAATCGCGGCGAGCGCCGCTGTCTCCCCTCCCTGGGCACCCATTCGACTTTCCTCCCTGATTAAACGTTCTTCAAGATGCTCCAGGGTTTGACGCGCTGGATCGGCGCTATCCTACGCTGTTTGCAAGGTGCTGAATTTTTGAAGTCAGACTTGCCAATACCTTCGCCATCAGCGTTGTGTCCGAAACGTTTTCTCCCAAGTCCGTTAACTGCGATGCCATGGTACGGACTTTAGCGACATGTTCCACGACCGAATCTGTTGCGTCCATCCGATACTCATGGAAACGTTGAGTTAGCAAGAGTTTGTTTGACGCTGAATTCTGTGCGTGAATATTCGCTAGCTTGTCCCGCATGCTTTTTGACGACGTGCAGGTCAAAAGCGGCTCGAGATGTTTGTATTCTAGCCCTCTGGAAATAGACGACATCGCCTTCGCATCGTCTTTTACCCACGTGTTAA
>CATKWD010000004.1:0-41786 GCA_949825005.1 Gasteruption jaculator
ACCGGGTTTTCGCGCCTGGTATGCACTAAACATCCGATTTCCCGCATTTTTTGGACCACCCGAAGAATTGTCCGGTGGCACGGATGTCGAGCGCCGGGGTTTCGATCGGCATAAATTCTCGCCGCAGCAAGGGCATTTTCACCCGCCAGCCCATAGCAAATGATCATATCAGTGTACTGACTAGGTGTGAAATTCATAGTAATTTTTTGGGATGCACTAGGTCACAATCCGTATGCGTTTGCAGAAAAAACTGTAAAGCTGAATCGAGGAAGATAACAAAAGAACATCGCGATACATCGCAATAGATCGCAAAAAATTACTCGAATTTCAACCCTAGCAGCAGCAGCAGCAGCAGCAGCAGCAGCAGCAGCAGCAGCAGCAGCAGCAGCAGCAGCAGCAGTAGCAGTAGTAGTAGTGTAGTAGTTGTAGTATTAAATAGTATTATAATAGTAACATAAGAATTTAAGGGGACATTGGCCGTTTCGGCTGCAGCCGCGACCAAAAACGGCTGAGTTCCTTCTCACCGTAATTTATAAAAAATGTTAAATAAAAACCTAAGGTTTTCTTGTGCTCATATTAAAGCTTATATTCCAAGCTTTAATTTAACCCAAGATTGGTTTAAAAATTTTACAAATTAAGCCCCTGCTGACCTTCGAAAGATGACGGTAAAAAAGTTGAAAAAATCGGTATTTTCTTGAACAAAATGTTCTTTTTCTCAGCTAATATTGCAGATATCATTTTGATTCTTTTTTCGTTGATTAAAGGCACTACCCTGGAACATATTGAGCGGAACAGAATTTTTCTGAAGTTGAAAGTTATGGAGATACAAATTTTTACAACCACTAAAACATAGTCCGGTTTTGATCTTTCTCTACTTTTAACATTACATTTTAACAAATAATTTTCTAATAATTTTCCACGCTCACATTGTTTGTTTAACATTAGTGAATAATGTCCAAAAGGGAAATTGAAGATTGGAGCAGTAGAACATAAAAAAAGGAACATTTTGTGCAAGAAAACACCGATTTTTCAACTTTTGTTCCGTCATCTTTCAAAGATCAGCACGGGCTTAATTTTTAAAATTTTAAAACCAATCTTGGGTTAAATTAAAGCTTGGAATATAAGCTTTAATATGAACACAAAAAACCTTAGGTTTTTATTTAATATTTTTTATAAGTTACGGTGAGATCAACGGTGAGACAACGACAATAATAATAATAATGATAACGACAACGACAACGACAACGATAATAATAATAATAACAACAACAACAACAACAAGGATAATAATGATAGCAGTATCGGTCGTGGGAATGGTAGATGTAATAACACATTAATTAAGGATTTGAAAGTTGATTTTCGTCATTTATTTTCTTATGTTATTACTACTGCTATTACACCCTATACATACTCTAGGCGCCAAAATTAAGGGATGAAAAAAAATCCTAAATTTTTAGGTGGTTTTTAAAGTCCTGTAACTTAACCCATTCGCGACCGACTGCACACCGTGTGTGCAAGAATAGAAAGGAAAACATAAAACTCCCCTCCTGGGGACCGTGTTCGAAAACAGTCGCCGTCTCGAATGGGTTAAGGAACAATAGTGGAAGAGCAATTTAAAAAAAAAGCAATTTTAAGCTCCAAGTTCCTAGGTTTGAGATCCTGAACTCAAAATGTTTTAACATCAGCAGTTTTTGATTAATCGTAAGAAAACTATCGGGAAAAAAATGTCCAAATTTTCGATTGTTTTTCAAAAGGTCCATGGACTTCAATAAATTTTTTTCACTGATTTCATCATAAAGCTCTTTTACATAATTTAACGTAATTTATGTACGATGATTTTTCGTTGAGTTATCGTCGATTAAAGCAAAAAAATCAGTTTTAACTTTGGCAATTGTGTAAAAATTTTTTTAATTAAAAAATAATTTTAACAAATGTTATTTCTTACAATAATTAACATTTTTTGATTAAAAAAAGAAAAATTTTAATTATTGTAAGAAGTCACATTTTTTAAAATTATTTTTTAATTTAATAATTTTTTACCGAGTACATAATTACCAAAGTTAGAACTGATTCTTTTGCTTTGAGAACTCATGTCAGCGAAAAATCTGCGTACAAGTTTTTCCGACCGTTCAAATTAAAGAGAATTAAATTATCAGAAAGAGCTTTATGATGAAATCAGTGAAAAACATTTATTGAAGTCCATGACCCTTCGAAAAACAAGCGTAAATTTTGAATTTTTTTCCCGTTTGTTTTATTATGATTGCTCAAAAACTGCTGATGGTAAAACATTTTGAGTTCAAGATCTCAAGTCTAGAAACTTGGAGCTTCAATTTGCTTTTTTTTAATTGCTTTCCCACTGTTATTCTTTAAGTTACGGCACTTTGAAAATCACCTAATTTAGATTTTTTTCCATCCCTTAATTTTTGCGCCCAGTGTATGTGGGACATTCCACGCCAAATCGGACGGTTTGGAAACCTTTTTTTTAAATTTTCTTAATTTTTTGGTATTTTTTAGTACCCCTCAAAAGAAGTTTCCTGGTAAATTTCGACATTTTTTCGATCACTGGTTAAAAAAATATCGAATTTTCAAAAAACCGTTTTTTTTTTGGTTTTTTCCTCATAACTTTCCTTATAAAGGTCGAAATTCAATTATTTTTTTTTAAATTTTCGTTTTTAGATGGCCTTTACAGAAAAAAATACAAAAAAAATATTTAAAGTGTTTTTAATCAGTATTTTTGAATTTTAAGTTTTCAATCGTGTTTTTAAAACTGTGTGTATCCTTCGACTTTCTTGAAGATTTTCTATTTTAAACTTCTATCCGTCCTGCAACTTTTAAGCCCGGTCCGGTAGTGGGCCTTCCAGAATTACTATTTTTTTCGATTTTTAAAAATTACAAAAATTTTTTTTTCGCTATTAATTATTATCAATACCGACTTTTTAAAAATTAAAAATTTTTGGAAAAATATTTGAAAATTTTCAAATAAAAAATTTAAAATTTAAAAATCGATACTGATAATAATTTATAGCGAAAAAAGTTTTTTTAATTGTTAAAAATCGAAAAAAAATAGTAATTATGGAAGGCCCACTACCGGACCGGACTTAAAAGTTGCAGGACGGATAGATGTTTAAAACAGAAAATCTTCAAGAAAATCGAAGGCTACACACAATTTTAAAAACACGATTGAAAACTTAAAATCCAAAAATATCGATTAAAAACACTGTAAATATTTTTTTTGTATTTATTATTTGTAAAAAATACCAAAAAATTAAGAAAATTAAAAAAAAATGTTTTCAAACCGTCCTATTTGGGGTGGAATACCCCATGTCCAGGCCCTAATGGTAGTAGTAATAACATAAGAAAATAAATGACGAAAATCAACTTTCAAATTCTTAATTATTGTGTGTGACGTGGATTTCGCTACGTCACTTCAGGAGGGTTTCTCAACCCCGATCCTCATCGATTTCGGCCCTGAAATGTCCAAACGTGCACGGAAAATTTGGGATTTCAGGGGGACTGGGCGCCAGGTGCAAAACACCACGTTTTCGACTAAAGAAAAAGGAATCGGTCCGACTAGATCAGTATATGGTAGAGGGGGGGATTCGTTATAATGCAAAAGAAAAGAACAGCAGACGTATGAAAATTAATAACAATAAAAATATATTCGACAATAATCAAAAGAAAAAAAAAGATAACAAATAATCGTTCGAAATAAACAATGACGAGTCAAAAATAAACGGGACCCGGGCGCGCTGAGCCCGCTCGAAATGGAAAATCTATCTGGCTACCCGTTACTCTTACGGGCAGCACTTCAGCCCGCTCGGTCGCAGGAAAAAGAAAACCGCTTACCGCCGATGTCGACAAATCGAGAATTCGGATTTTCTCTCTCTTCGAATATTCTCCGTCCTTCGGGTTTCGATTGATTCCGATTAGGTCGGTCTTTCCAAGAATTACTCGATTTTTCGGGAATCGTTTCTCTCTCTCTATAAATTCGTCCTGCCGGTCGTATGTCCAACGTGGAAGTTGCTTCTCTTCCGGTTTCTTCTCCGTCGAGGCGAGTACCGCTCTAGTCGTTGAGGGTCTCGCCTGGGAAGCAGAATATCGTCGCTCTCTTCCCGAAACCGGAAAGCTACGTGATGGAATTCCGCCGATTATTCGGCCTCCTTTCCTCGTCGACGATTTTCGTCTCGACTCCTTCCCACAGGATTTCGGGATTCAGAGACCTGAAGTTGGGCTGCGGCGTTTCTTCTTCGGAACGTTCCCGGAAATGTCGACAGTTTCGGTCAATTCGATTGGCTGTAGCTCTGCGGGTCAGCGCGCCGAGTCGAACGCTTCGGATCGGCACCGAGTGATGTCGCCACTGGTGCGATTTCGCAATACAAAAATCGATCGAGATCTCTCTCATAATTATGATAATACAATTTTACCGACTGTGTCGAGGCGTGATAACATATGAATGCTTAATTCTATCTTACATGCTAAATGGACTTCCAGGTTGGATCGATTGCAAATCATATGTTCGCGGACATAACCTAACGGTCCGAATTTTCGTTTGTGCTGTGTAAAGTGACGGGAATCTTTGCGACAGAGAATAATTCTCTGTCACGTGTGTTATTAAATCTACTATTCCCACGACCAATACTGCTATCATTATTATCATTATCATTGTCATTATTATTATTATTATTATTATTATTATTATTATTATTATTATTATTATTATTATTGTTGTTGTTGTTGTTGTTGTGGTTGTTGTTGTGGTTGTTGTTATTGATGTAGTGGTAGTAATATTAATAACAACAATAATAATAAAAATAATAGTGATAATAATGATAGCAGCATTGGTCGTGGAAGTAGCGGAATTAATAACACAATTAGGAATTTGAAAGTTGATTTTTGTCATTTAATTTCTTATGTTATTACTACTACTATTACACCCTGTACATACTTTGTTTCCGACGATATCATATCACAGTCGTAGTAGTGTGTTAGTGGTAACATCAGAAGAGAGATTTTTAATGTGTTGCTGTCACCGTCTTACTTCTTTTGTTATTATTACTACTTCTGCTTTGTTACCGACTACGAGTAGGTTCGAGTCTAAACTTCTGTCATGCACACCAGAATCTAAAGGGGTATTCTGATTGGTCAGAAGTATTACTTAATAACTCGGTAATTATTCCGAATTTTGAAAAATGGTATTGGACTTTTCGTCTCCAATTTTCACCCTCTACCACCACCTTTCGGCTTGGACACCTTAGGTCGGACACCCTGTATATATGGGTGTCCGGCATAAGGTGTCGATGCCGAAAGGTGGTGGTAGGGGATGAAAAATGGAGACGAAAAGTCCAATACCATTTTTCAAAATTCGGATTAATTACCGAGTTATTAATTAAAACGTTCGACCAATCAGAACCCCGAAGAGGCGGTACCAAAATTTTAGACACGGCCTTACTTGCCGGCGTGACGTCAAACAATAATAAGTAGTAGAAATAAAAATAAAAGAAGTAAGACAGTACGTCAAAACATTCCAAATCTGACATCTGTCATTGTTTTTATTTCTACTACTACACACTACAAGGTCTGTAATGTATTGTCGTTGGACAACAAAGTAGTAGTAGTAGTAGTTATTACTACTACTTTGAAGAAAGAAATAATACATAAGAAATAAAATGGCGAAAATCAAAAGCTTGAAATTCTTATTTGTATTATTTTTTATATTCCTACCACTACCGCTATTATTATCATCATCATCGTCATCGTCATCGTCATCGTCATCGTCATCGTCATCGTCATCGTCATCGTCATCGTCATCGTCATCGTCATCGTCATCGCCATCGTCATCGTCATCGTCACCGTCATCGCCATCGTCATCGTCATCATTAATATTAATATTATTATTATTTTTTTTTTGTTGATGATGATTATTATTATCATTATCATTATCATTGTCATTGTCATCGCCATCGTCATTATCATCATCATCATCATCATTTTTATTATCATCATCATCATCATCATTAATATTATTATTACTATTATTATTTTGTTAATGATGATGATGATGATGTGATGATTACTGTTATTCTCATTATCATTATTACTATTATCATTGTCATTGACATTGTCATCGTCATCGTCATCGTCACCGCCATCATCATCATCATTATTATTATTATTATTATTATTATTATTTTTTTAAAGGAGGGGAAAACACTTTATGTGCCGTCGGGGGACGCCTCCCCCGGTGTGTGGGACTCCTTGGCACAGGTTACCCACTAACCCCCCCCCCCCCCCCCCGGCTCCTCTCCCGGCCGGTCCTGCTCCTCGCATGTCCACAGTCCGGGCGGCGGTATCTAGACCGCGGGAGCGGTCCTCTCCACATCTCATTCATTCGTCTCTTTCATACTTTCCTCACTTTCTCACTCACTCACGCATCCTCCAGGCATCCGTCGTCCTTTTTCGTCTTGAGTACGTCCGTCACGTACGTAGTCACGTCTGTCCATTTGTCTCTGTCCTGCAGCATTCTGGCGATGACGTTGTCCGGAGTTACCGGGCCACCGTTCATCTCCAGAAGCCGCCTTTTGTCGGCCCAGCGGTCACACCTGAAAAAGGTGTGTTCCGCGTCGTCTCTGTCCCATCCGCAGTACCTGCAATGGGAGGTTTTAACCTTGCCCATTTTATGCAGGTACTGCCGAAAGTATCCGTGTCCGGAGAGGAACTGTGTTAGGTGGAAATCCACCTCACCAAAGCTCCTCTCCTTCCACGGACGTATTGCCGGGATCAGTCG
Source organism: Gasteruption jaculator (assembly GCA_949825005.1). Classification (NCBI taxonomy): domain Eukaryota; kingdom Metazoa; phylum Arthropoda; class Insecta; order Hymenoptera; family Gasteruptiidae; genus Gasteruption; species Gasteruption jaculator. The sequence continues at coordinate 6,785 of CATKWD010000004.1, forward strand.
TCTCGTCCAAGCTCCAGGCACGTCCGTCGTCCAGCGTCTCTGTCATTCGTCGAGCGTCCTGGTTCGTTCGTCCACCGTGGCGTCGGCTCGCCCCAGTTCGGTCCTCCGTTCCCATATCCTCCTGCGCTCGAGTGCGAGGAGGTCTATGGGAATTACCCCCGCAATTACGAGTACCGCTTCAGCCGCCATCGTGCGGTACGCACATGCTATCCGGAGCGCCCCCCTTCTCTGTACCGCGGTAACGGCTTTGCGGTACTTTTGCACTTTTAGTGCGGAGGCCCAGATCTCTGCTCCGTAGAGGAGTGTCGAGTGGGTCACTGTCATGAGCAGTCTCCGTATACTTGGTCGTGGTCCGTGCGTGTTGGCCATGAGTCGGCTAAGAGCTTTGGTCTTCTCCGTCGCCTTCCCAATGGCCCTCTGCATATGAGGCCAGAAGGTCAGCTTCGTATCGAGGGTGACCCCCAGGTACTTGAGTTCCCCCCTGGTCTCCATCAATTTCGTCCCTACGGTCATCGGCACAATTGTGGGGATCCGTTTCCTTGTTAGCAGTAACAGTTCTGTCTTGTTTAGTGCTAGTTCGAGTCCGTGTTCAGTCATCCATCTGGTCACTCGCCTCATCGCTTGGTTTAACTTCAGTTGAGCTAGGTGTGAATCACGCTCTGTGATCACGACCGCCACGTCGTCGGCATAGGCGATGAGGGAGGTGTCCAGGGGCATTTCCAGCCTCAGCAAGCTGTCATACAGTACGTTCCAGAAGTCGGGGCCAAGGATCGATCCTTGGGCTACGCCCGCGGATACCATCCTCTCCCTCATACCCTCGTTCGTCTCGTACGTAATCCGTCGGTCTCTAAGGTAGTCGTTTCGAACGCCTTCAGGATATCCACCCACCTCGCCAAGTTGAACGCGTTGCGTACGTCCAGCGTGGCCAACACGACTATGGGTCTTGCCGCGTGGCACGCCTCCTGTGCTCTGTCTAAGATGTCTATTACGTCCTGTATGGCGCCTATCGTCGATCGTCCTTTCCGAAAACCGTGTTGTCGGTCAGATAGGTCGCCAGCGTCTTGTACGGCGTCAAGTAGTCTGGGCCTTATCAGCAGCTCGAAGATTTTTCCCGCTGTGTTTAGCAGGCTAAGTGGTCTGTAGGAAGACGGCGAGTCGGGGTCTCCCTTGCCCTTACTAATACGGACTAACCTCGCCACCTTCCATGATCTGCAGAATATGCCCTCGGTCAGGCAGTCGTTGTACATTCCCAGGAGGATGCCCGGTCTATGCATAGCAACGAGCCGGACCATTTCGCTGGGAATACCGTCAGGTCCAGGTGCTTTCCCGTTCTTCAACGAGGAAGTTGCTCTGAGGAGCTCCTCCCCCGTGAACAACGGGACGTCCGTCAGTTCGTCCTCGTCTTCCTCTTCCACCCGTATAGGGTGGGTGGGAAATAGTCCGTCTACAATTCGTTTCGTCGAGTCAGGGTCTCTCAACAACGGTGGGCCACGTGCCCCCAGTTTTCGGGTTACAATCTTGTAACCGTCACCCCAGGGGTCGCCATCCACATCGTCAATGAGCTGCGTCCATTTCCGTCTCTTGCTCGTGTTAATCGCGAACTTCAGCCGTTTTTTGGCTGCCTTTAACTCCGCAGAAAGTGAGGTCGCGTCCCCGCGGGCACGCGCGCGCTGCATCCCCCTGCGGAGCGCCAGGCAGCCACGGCGTAGGTCCGCGATCTCGTCCGTCCACCAGTACTCTGCACGTCTGTTCGTCCCGTATCGTTTTCGTGGCATGGAGACGTCGCAGAGTTGTTTGAGGCTACTCATTGTCGTCTCCACTAGGTTTTCGACCCTTTTTCTTTTGGATGACTCCTGGGAAGTCCGCAGCGACGGTGCTTTCATCGCCTGCAGGCTCTCCAGGAGTCTGTCTCTGTCAAGTCGGTTTACGTCCCAGCGTAGGGGGCCCCGACTTCTTCCTCTGTTCATAGTCGTGTGGTCCGTGACGTCGAAGGCAATGTACTGGTGATCGCTGGCCGTGAAGTCTTCGACCACCCTCCATTGCCTTACTTTGGTCAATAATCTACTCAAGATAAGGGTCACATCGGGAATGGAGTCCCCAAATCCCGGTCGTCTATAGGTCGGCATGTTTCCGTCGTTTGCCACTGCCAGGTCCAGCCTCGCGGCCATCTCCAGCAGCAGCCGTCCCCGTTTGTTCGTCGTGGTCATCCCCCACTCGAGCGCCCGTGCGTTGAAATCACCGGCAACGACAACGTCACCAGCGATCCCCCGCAAGGCGTCCTCCACGGAGTCCAGCTTTTCTTCAAGTTCGCGGATACTACAGTTTGGAGTCAGGTAGACGGTGACATAAGTGACAGCGCCGACCGTCATCCAAACGTAGTCTTCTCCTACCCCTCGTTTGCTGATTGTCCAGGCACTCCGCCCCCTAACCCAGAGCGCGGAGGTACCAGCCCTGTTTGCGAGCCATGCATGTCCGTCCATGTCTCGGTACTGTTCGCTCAGTATCAGTATGTCTGCGTCTAGTTCTGCAGCGATCTGAGGGAGTAGTGCGTGTGCAGCGCTACTCCGATTCAGATTTCCCTGCAAAACTACCGTCATCTGTTCGTCCGTTTGGCGTCAGTCAGCGCCGCCCTGAAAACGGCGCATTTGGCCGTTCCCGGGATGTGCTTTCGGTTCTGTCCCTGTATGTCGGCACACAGGAAGCAGCACGCTTGGACCTCGCACTGCTTCCCAGTGTGCCCCCGTCCGCCGCATCTCCAGCAGCAGTCCCGTCGGTCTGGTCCTGTGCAGTCTCGTCGTAAGTGTCCGTAGCCGAGGCACTTGTGGCACCTCGGCACCATCAGTCTCGGCCTAATGCGACAGTACACCAGGCCGACCCGTATTTTGCCCGCCTGGAGCAGGACGTTAGCGTCGGTCTCGTCCAGCTCACATACGGCCATAACCTGCCCTCGGTTGTTTGGACCGAACATGTGAACCTTCGGGGGCGTCCGTAACGTCGTCTTGGTCGCCAGTGGGTCCGTTACCTCGTCAGTCGTGGTCACGCAGTCGAGGTCCATGATCTCCAAGGTAACCTTGGATGTCATGTCGCGGACTTCTCCCGCTTTTCCAAGGGCATCTTGAAGGGACTTCTGGAGATCCAGTCGTCCCTCCTGCCCCTTTCCAAGCCGGAGGAGTACCGTTCCTGTCTTCGTCTTGGTGATCGTCTTTATTTGCGTGTCTTTCGTAGGGTCGACTGTCTTACGAATCGTCCGTATGACGTCAGCGTACGTCGTCCCCGTCGTCGGCTTAATAAGGACCGCGTTGCTCCTGGGCCTGGGCAGCGCGCGCTCCTGTCCCTTTGCAGGAGCTTTGTTCTTCGTTGCCATGTCTTTTTTCGTGACGTCCGTTTTCGGTGGAGTCCTGTCCTTTTTCCGTTTCACTGTCGTCCACGTCCCGTCGGTAGCGTGTTGTCCACTTTCTCCCGCGGCAATGTCCGTCTCCGGGGTCCTCTGGTCACGCTTGCGTTTTGCCTTTTTAGGCAAAGTCGCCGGCGCTTCTGTCGGTCGTCCCTGTCTTTCTCTCTCTCTCGTTCACACAGCGCGATCTCCGTGGCTTCACTGATCTCTTTCATCCCGGTTTTGATGACAGGGCGGATATTCTTTTGAATTTCAGCTTGTGCCATCATCCCCCTCAGTGTCTCCTGTATGAAGAGGAGCCGCTCCCGCAGTCTATCCTCCTCCTGTTCTCTCTCCGGGGCCGTGCTGTGCTCTGGTCCTTTGTTGTCGTGCCTGGTCTTTGTTTTCGGTCCGGCGAAGGTGAAAGCCGAGAAAGAGCTGGACCTCGTTCTCGGTGGCGATCGTAATACGGATCCCCTTTTTTCGAAAGGGTTCGTGATCCCTTCGAAGGGGGAATCCGCGTTTGTTGCCTTCGCTGTCCCGGCCGTTGTTGTTGTTGTTGTTGTTGCGTTGCGGTTACTTGATGACCACGTCCAGGGGCCCGCTTTCTCACCCCCGATAAACGCCGGTACTGGGTCTCCTTCCCCGTGTACAGTAAGTTTCTCTCCTTTTGCTGCCTTCTCCATGTTTGGTTTATTATTCGGGGTTCCTTCCCCTAGCTGATTTTGGTCCGCCCCGAGTATTTTATTTCCCCGGTACCCTCCATATCTGGCGGGCATTCCCACTATCCGCCACCCGGGGAGGCGCCCGATGCGGGATCAGCAACCCGACACGGGATTATTATTATTATTATTATCATTATCATTATCATCATCATCATCATCATCATTAATATTAATATTATTATTATTATTTTTTGTTAATGATGATGATGATGATGATTATTATTATTATTATCATTCTCATTGTCATTGACATTGTCATTGTCATTGTCATTGTCATCGTCATCGCCATCATCATTGTTATTATTACTATTATTATTATTATTATTATTATTATTATTATTATTGTTATTGTTATTATCATTATTATTATCATTGTCATCATCATCATCATTACATGATGATTTTATTGGTGTGTGCTACCTTTTCCACACCACCTGGCGGTAGATAGCAAGGCGCGCTTTTTTTATAGTGGTTTCCCCAGTAGGCCTAATCCACTTTCGTACCTAGTGTAGAAATTGTTCGAAGTGCCGTCCTCTTTCCCGAAGGCAGAGTTCGGCCCTTCGAACAATGTCTTGCGTCGCACAACGCGCCATATCTGGCGTAATGGTACGGAAGGCCGCAACAATTGCTTCACGTACCTCCTCTTCGGTACCATTACGTCTATCCTCAATGAGGTTTTTAATATAGCCCCAGACGAAAAAGTCTAGGGGCGAAAGGTCTGGCGACCGTGGGGGCCAAACAATCGGGCCACCGCGACCTATCCATCGATCAGGATAATTCTTGTCGAGGATGTCGCGGACTTGACGTCGAAAATGTGCCGGTGCTCCGTCGTGCTGGAAAATCAATTCCAGTCGTACGTGCAGCGGCACATCTTCGAGCAATCCTGGTAGAATATTTTCTACAAACTCCGCGTAAATGTCGCCATTTAAACGCGGAGGTAGAAAATAAGGTCCGATCTGAAAAATTAATGGGCACATTTTAGTACGTTTGATTGGTATTAAGAGTTGTTTTACTCTTTAAAAGTTTTACTCACCACTTGGTCGCCCACTATTCCGGCCCATACGTTAATGGAATAGCGATATTGAAATGCGCCTTCCCTAACAGCATGGGGGTTCTCTTCCGCCCAGTACAAGTAGTTTTTGGAGTTGCAGACTCCATTCGGGGTGAATGTCGCCTCGTCGCTCCACAAAACTGTGTCGGGGAAGGAATCATCCCGCCGACATTGCGCAAGGAACCGTGTGTGAGACAAAAAATATAATGATTAGGTTACGGTGATTGGCACCATATTTACAAACAAATAATAGTAATAATATTTACCTCTACAAAAATTCACTCGATGTTGGTAATCACGGGGTAACAGTTGTTGCAGTCGCTGGTAGTGGTACGGGTGCAACCTGTTCTCTCGCAGCACGCGTTGCACTATGTATCGCGAAATACCTAGTGCGTGTTCAGCACGGCGTATGCTGCACCCAGGATTTTCCGCGAAGTGATCCAAAATGACCTCTTCATCGCGGACTCTGCGATGTAACGGTCTTTCACGCGCTTGTCGCATGAAACACCCGGTGTCCCGTAGCCGTTGGACAACACGAAGTATTGTCCGGTCGCTAGGATGTCGACGATCCGGATGTTATTCTGCGTACAAATGAGCCGCGACCGCGGCGTTTTCCCCTGCTAACCCGTAAGTAACCCGAGTACACCATATCGGTGTACTCGGGAAACGTGAAATCCATTTCGGTATCTTTATCGTTCCGAAATTAGACCGTGAATAAAGAAGAGGACTGCGTTATACTCGAATTTAGAAAAAAACAGTTGAATTCTTACATACATTGTTGCAGATGATCAACTGTTTTTAAAAGTGCATTGTAGGTCATTGCCATGTAGGAAATACTTTTAAAAACAGTTGATCATGGCGACTTTTAGGCGGAGTTTGTAGAAAATATTCTACCAGGATTGCTCGAAGATGTGCCGCTGCACGTACGACTGGAATTTATTTTCCAGCACGACGGAGCACCGGCACATTTTCGACGTCAAGTCCGCGACATCCTCGACAGGAATTATCCTGATCGATGGATAGGTCGCGGTGGCCCGATTGTTTGGCCCCCACGGTCGCCAGACCTTTCGCCCCTAGACTTTTTCGTCTGGGGCAGGGGACTGCAACCTTTTTTGGCAAAGAGCCATTTTTTTAAAGTTTGATAAAATATTTTTTCCAAAGAGCCAATTAAAAATATTTTCATTGAAAATGTGTATATGTAAAGATTATGTAACCTTATATCACAGTGACGTTAAAAAAAACATGATTTGCTTAGTAATTGTACCTAAAATATGACGTACTAAGAAAAAAAAGGCATTTTCTATATATTTTATCTTTCACAGTCTTAAAATTTTCTGAAAATTTTATAGTTATACTAAATCGAGTTGTAAGTACTGCAAAGGATTTATATGTTACTTTTTTGAATTTTTAAGAAATAATCTTTGAAAAAGTCAGTTTTATTAAAAATGTACACAAAAAAACACACCAGAATAATTGTGAAAATCGATTAAATATATCTATTTACTGATAGGAAATGTGAATTTACTATATTTTACTGTAACAATTCAAATGATTATAAAAGTTTTTGGTCTTAATCTAATTAAAATAAAATGTAATGTCTTTACACGCTTTCAAAAAACAATTTCATAAAATAAATTGAATAGAAAATACTATACTTTTTTAAATGTAATTTTAAATCCTGTTTATCCATTTTTATATTTCAAATTGAAATGTTTTTAAAAATTTTAAGATAAAGCGAAATACATAATTTATTTTTTTTTAATCTAACACTAAAAGCAGGCCTTTTATTCTAGTTTTTATTTTTTATGTAAATACTGATGATCTGATATTTTGCCTTTAGTGTTTGCACTTATCAATTCTTTTTATGGACATCTTTACAAAAAAGGAAATTTTAATAGAGAGAGGAAATGCTGTTAAGGCTAAAAAGCTATGTATTTTTGATCTAATAAAAAAAATATAAAAGTTTTATATATTTAACTTGGAACGCTACCAGCCTTTTACTTATTCTTATTATATAAATACACTACCGGTCAAAAGTTTGAGTCCACTTCACAATGTTAAGGGGGAACAACAGTGTGATAGTAGTAGAAATAGGCGATATTTTTGATATTTTTTTTTATTCACTCATGTACTCCACAAATGTCAGTGTCAAAGGGTTAAAGAATACGTACTTTGAACTTCGTTTAACAATTTTTTTTATAATGAAATATATATTTTGTAGTTGGTCGCTGTAAATACGCTGCACGGAAGAGGCACTTTACTGGTTGTCATCATAACTCGCCTATTGAAGATCCGAAAATCAAAAGGAAAACACTGTTTTAGTCTATATTAGTATGGCTTCAGTTAAGCGTACGGATTTTTTTATATATTCATATTTACTATTTTTTTCTCTCTGAAAGGAAGAATTTTTTGTTTCTCTTCTTGGGAATTTTCTTTGGAGAATTGCAATTTTAACAATAATTCGTTTTTCAAAAATCGGGTACGCTTAACTGAAGCCATACTAATGTAGATTAAAACAGTGTTTTCCTTTTGATTTTTAGATCATCGATAAGCGAATTATGATGACAACCAGTAACGCGCCTCTTCCGTGCAGCGTATTACAGCGACCACTATAAATGTACTACAAAATATATATTTCTTTATAAAAAAATTTTTAAATGTAGTTCAAAGTACATATTCTTTAACCCTTTAACACTGACATTCGTGGAGTACACGAGTGAATAAAAATAAAATCATAAATATCGCCTATTTCTACTACTGTCACACTGTTGTTCCCCCTTAATGAATAAAGCAAGTGGGCCCAAACTTTTGACCGGTAGTGTATGTCTGACACTATCATATTCACATAACTTCTTTTCTTGCGTGATTTACTTATTACATTAAGAAATATTCAAATTTAGAGCGCTTACGTAATTTTTCTTTAACACGTTCACGCTGGGGCCGATTTTCACGATTTGCTCCTTGGAGTAGGATTTTTTTAAAAATTGAGCAGGGTTAAATTTTAACACATTTGCCCCATGGAAGAATCAAGCGTGAGCCACCGGTGCGCGCTAAAGGGGGCTGCGTGAACGTGTTAAAGGGGATTTATTTTTAAAAAGTTTACTTAATAATTACATTTGCAAATATACCTTTTTTAAATGTATTAATTATACGTTTTTCCTCTTAAATCAAGTAATTTAAGTAAAAAATAAATTATCTTGGTTATCAGACTCATGATGATGTTATTTTATTCTATTAAATAATTAACAAATCTTTTGATAATTATTTTTAATTCTAAAAAAAATAATGATGGTTTTAATCAAGTCGTTTTAAAAATGAGATCTCATTAAAAATTGAAGAATAATATAACAAAGTTTTTCGTATATAAATAATAAAGTTAAAGTTGATCAATACTTTACAGGGTCCGCAAGAAGTTTTAAAAAAAAGTAAAAACTAATTTAAATAAAAATATAATATTGGCACAGGGTTTTCGATTAAGTATGTACATGTAAAATATTGTTCCAGATTTGGTTATATTTAAATTTTATATAACATGTGGGTTTATTTTTGTAATAGTCAAATCTTACTATGTATTTAAAAAATATCAATTCTACAAAGTAGTTTTTCATAGTAATAAGTGAACCAAATTTTTTTATGATGACCAATATGTATATTTCACATAATTTTTAAAATTTTTAAAGAGCCGCACTTTTGATTCCACTGAGCCGCATGCGGCTCGCGAGCCGCAGGTTGCCGACCCCTGGTCTGGGGCTATATTAAAAACCTCATTGAGGATAGACGTAATGGTACCGAAGAGGAGGTACGTGAAGCAATTGTTGCGGCCTTCCGTACCATTACGCCAGATATGGCGCGTCGTGCGACGCGAGACATTGTTCGAAGGGCCGAACTCTGCCTTCGGGAAAGAGGACGGCACTTCGAACAATTTCTACACTAGGTACGAAAGTGGATTAGGCCTACTGGGGAAACCACTATAAGTAGAAATAAAAACAATGACAGATGTCAGATTTGGAATGTTTTGACGTACTGTCTTACTTCTTTTATTTTTATTTCTACTACTTATTATTGTTTGACGTCACGCCGGCAAGTAAGGCCGGGTCTAAAATTTTGGTACCGCCTCTTCGGCGTTCTGATTGGTCGAACGTTTTAATTAATAACTCGGTAATTAATCCGAATTTTGAAAAATGGTATTGGACTTTTCGTCTCCATTTTTCATCCCCTACCACCACCTTTCGGCATCGACACCTTATGCCGGACACCCTGTATAGACAGATAATATATCTGATATATAAAATATAGGTCTGACAACCTTCAATATTTAAAGAAATAGTATAGCATAGTTATAATTTGTCCCTTGCTCGCAATTTCTTTCCGGATATTACATATTGTCAGATTGCGATGTTTCGGAGAAGATTCAAATGAACAAGATATGCAGTAATTTCATTCAGTAACTTTTTTAAACTGACATAAAAAGGCAATTTACACTTCGCATTAATTGCATGTATTTTTTCCTCAGTTTACATTCTTTAAATCGTAAATCGTATTCAATATCAATACCTCCGTTTATTTTAGCTTTTTGTCAAGAAGAAAGAATTGATAATACAAATGATGATCCAAACTATGACCCAGAAGAAGACAGTTTCGATTCAGTAGACACTATTATGGTTGAAGTAGAAAATCAAATTGAAGATATAAATAAGTTAAAAGAAAGTACCAATGATTCTGGGGGATTCAACGTATCTGCTTCAATGAATGTTCCAGGGATGTCTGCATGTCACGACACTAATATGTACGTTGAAAAATCTCGTGGTCGTAAAGGAGATAAAAAGTACAACTTTTGTTACTATTGCAAGACGAAGCAATCTAAAATTGCTCGACACTTACAGCTTATGCACAGAGATGAAGACGTACACAAATTTGTCAATTTAGAAAAAAGATCTTTAGAACGAAGGAATATAATAGATGTTATTCGTAAGAAAGGAAATTTTGTATTTAACACAAATCAAGATATGAATACCGGAGAGTTAATTGTTTCCAGGAGACCAATGAGTAATTTAAATAGAGCAGCTAAAGATTTTATGCCATGTGGAAACTGCAAAGGATATTTTGCAAAAAGTAGTCTTAGGACCCATTTTAGAAAATGTACAGGTAAAAGTTGTAAAAACAATGGAGTAGTCATGGTAATGGGTAAAAAGATAATGGGTAGAATTCACTCGCGAGCTTCTGAGACAGTCAGAAAGGAATTATTTCCACGATTGAGAGAAGACGATGTGGTACGTTCTATTCGTTATGACGAATTAGTTATTATTTATGCGAACAAAATGTGCAAGAAATACAAAAATCTTCGACACTATGAAATGATACGTCAACGTATCAGACTTCTTGGTTGTTTTTTGTTAACAATAAGGAGTAAAAACAAAGAAGTAAGTGATTTCATTTTTACGATCCGAAATACTGTGACGATACTTTAAAAGCAATAAATATAGAAGCCCATCTTGATAGTGCTACAAATAGTTACGAAACACCAACCGTAGCATTTCAACTAGGCAGTCTGTTGAAACAAGTTTGAAATATACTTATTAAGGGCGGGGTAGTGTTTGTAAGATTTTCTTTTCATTTTTTTAAAATTTCATTTTATGAATGTACAACATCTGAAGAATGTTGTACTAAATTTTTAGAGCATTTGGAGCAAAACTAAGGAAAATATAGCGATTTAATCAACGGCTGCTCCGAGTCACTACGCTCCGATTTTGTATACCTGCGCGACAGCTACACAGCTGTTTTTTGACTGTTTTTCGTTAGAGATTTAACATTTTATACGTTTGTGAGTGAAAATGCCGAGAAAAGTTAGCATAGAAGAAAGAAAAAAGAACGGTTCACGGCATCGACGACTCTGAGTAAGTATACAGCGAGAAAAAGAAAATTATTCTGATTTTTTACTGTTTAAAACTTTAAATCGATTTTCCCACACTTCATATTTTCGAAGTCGGTAGAGGCTATCAATTCAAATCCACTGTACCGCTCCTCTCCAAAATATGTACATTACTTCTCTGTATAATTTATGAGGTAACGCTGTCGAGCTTTTTTAAAATTTGGTGTTATTTTTTATTTTACAATAATTATTAGGCCGATTTTTTAAAGCAAAAATCACGTTTTTCGCTTTCTAGTCTCACCAAAACTTGAAAAATAAAAAAAAAGAAAAAACTCGACAGCGTTACCGGGGGAAACACATAGAATAACAAAAACAATTTGATTTTTTTATTTCAGATGATCGAGTTTCGAGATACGACCTCCACCGCAAAACACCTTTTTTTCGAGACGTCTCCGGTGCCAACGGCTTAGTTTTCAATATTTTTGACTGAAAATTTAAGAAAATGTTTTTAAAATGACATATTACAATACTGTAATTAGCTAATTTAAAATGCATTACCCGTATCTTTTAACAAAATTATTGAAAAAGGCTCTTTTTTTGACAGAATTAACAGTACCCCGCCCTTAATGAATGTATCAAGAAACACGATCATGAAACTAAAGAAAATACAACAAATTTTTTACAACTGCTTGCTCAAAAAGTAGCAGTAAGTGTCAATCGAACGGTTGTTGAATCACAAGTGCGGTATCGGCGAAGGAAAAAAGTTGAGCTTCTGTCAAAAGAAGACAATCAAAAATTACACACTTATTTTACGAAAAGAAGGAACGAAAGTTTTGAAAAACTGCAAGACGGGTTCAATAAAGAAACTTGGATGGAGTTGACAGAAGTAACACTCGTGTCTATACAATTATTTAATCGACGACATGCAGGAGAAGTCGAGCGAATTTTAATCGATAATTTTAACAGCTATCAAGGAATCGATAATAATGTTGATGCGAATGAGTACAAGAGGTTGTCGAAACGTAGTCTGGAGATAGCGCAAAAATACGTCCGTATTGCCATTAGAGGCAAGCTAATTCGAACAGTAACAGTATTATTATAGGCAACCGACCCTTGTATTCTTGCCTTGCACACGTGCAGGGGGCTCCGCGTGTGTCGACCACATATATCCCCCATCCTCGTGGGAACAAACATGGAGAATTCAACAAACCCAATTACAAAACCAATAACAATCTCAGAGGTTGAACAAACCCTGAGCACTACCAATGCAGGAGAAGGAGGCAACCAACCCTCCGATATACCTCAAAGGAGAACCGAGAGAAGCCTGAGCGCTGAGGTTACCACTCAGCTAACTCAGCTCTCTCTCGAGAAGGAAGCGGAGACGCGACGAAGGCTTTCCGGAGCGCAGAAGCGAAAGCTTCGTGTTCAGGAGGCCATTGCCGCTGGTCTTCCGGTTCAGCCCAGAAGAAGGAAAAAACCTCTGGGAAAGGATCAGCAGGGGGGCCAACCAACCCCTTTAAACCCTGCGGCTGGACCGTCTGGACACAAAACCCCGAGCGGAATCAAGCGCACTAGAGGGGAAGCGTCCGATACGAGCACTCCTTCCTCTGCAAAGCAGCAGAGCAAGAAACCTCGCGTAGTGGGTGGATCCAGTACCCGAACCACTACTCAGAGTCACCAGAAAGGGCCGGATTCCAACCATCCATCAAGGCCCACTTACAGCGAAGTATCTTCTGACCTACGACTGGCTGTTGTTCCAGCGGCTTACCCCGCGGAAAAACTAACCGGCGAACAGGCAGAGAAGATACAAAACGCCATCATGGATGAGATGTGTGGGACCCTACCGGAGACGTCGAGTGATGCGGAGATTCGTTTCTGCCACTCGTACGAGCGAAGGGGGGTCCTCTACATCTTATGCTCCAACGAGGAATCCAAGACCTGGCTCCTTGACGTGCTGACCCGCATCACACCATGGAGGGGTGCACAACTCCGGGCTGGCAAAGCCCAGGAGATAGTCAAAACCACCAAGGTGATGGTGTGGGTCCCCAGTCCTCTGCATCAGAGAGAGGACTCAAAAATCCTCCTCATGCTCCGGCTGCAAAACCGGGAGCTAAAAACAGAGGACTGGCACGTTATCTCCAGCAGGGCAGAACACTCGGGAAAAACCCTGATACTGGAAATTGACGAGGTCTCACGGAAGGTTCTGGAGAAGAGGAGGTACCAATCGGGAGCAGGACTCTTCACCCTGACCTTCCGGTTACTGGGATCAAGGAACAAGGAGTCCGATGCTGCGGGTGAGGCAACTGAACCTGCAGCACAGTAGGGCTGCCACGGCAACCCTCTGCACGGCCTTCGCCGCGGGGGGCATAGACGCAGTCCTCATCCAGGAACCCTGGCTAGTTCGGGGCAGGATTGCAGGACTTGGACAATCCACAGGTAGGCTTATATATGACACTACTGTTGGTAACAGCAGAGCCTGTATTCTCATCAGGTCGGAACTAAACCCACTTGCCATAACCGAACTTTGCTGCAGGGATCTTGTGGCAGTGAGGATCACCGTACGAGCGGAGGAGAGGACGCTAGACCTCATTCTTACATCAATCTACCTGCCGTACGACTCTCCCAGCCCTCCACCCTCAGAAGACTTCCAGAGGGTTGTATCCTACTGTGAGGACAATGGACTCCAGGGGATAATGGGAGCCGACGCGAACTCCCACAATGAGGTGTGGGGCAGCTCGAACACCAACACCAGAGGTGAGTCTCTTTTAAACTTCTTAATATCCAATAATCTTGAGATACTGAACCGCGGGAACGAACCAACTTTTGTCAACCGCGTTCGACAAGAAGTAATTGACATCACCGTCTGTACACGGAAAATATCGCAACAGGTTCGTACCTGGCGTGTCTCCGACGAGACAACTTTTTCCGACCATCGATGCATCTGTTTGGAGGTTGACTTCGTCAAACCCTCAACAGTATCTTTTCGAAACCCCAGACGCACAAACTGGAAGAAATACGTTAGCTCACTGGAACAAACTCTGGAAAGAGCGAACCCAGTAGCCAGCGTACACAACCTAGACCAAGCTGCTCAACAGCTACAGGAGGCGATAATAACCTCCTACGAAGGAAGCTGCCCTCTAGTTCAGAAAACACAGATAGGGAAACTAATCTGGTGGACAAATGAACTGGCAGAACTGAAAAGGACCTCCCGAAAACTCTTCAACAGGGCAAAGAAAACTGGTGACTGGACGAGGTATAGGGAAATCCTCAACCAGTACAGCAAAACCCTGAGAAGAGAAAAACGGGCATCCTGGAGGAAGTTCTGTTCCGAGGTTGAAAGCATCTCGGAGGGGGCCAGACTCAGTCGTATTCTGGCGAAGGAGCGCGTACCACACATAGGAACTATCAAAACAGCAAACGGTAGTTTCACTGTATCTGGGGCCGAAACCCTGGATGTTTTGCTTCGGACGCATTTCCCGCGCTCTGAAACCAATCCTGCTCGAGCCACTCCCACGCCCAGACATCATGGGGCAACGAGAACCAAGAAGGAGGACTGGGACGTGGCTCGAACCATTTTTCACCCCAACTCAATTCTTTGGGCCATTGATTCCTTTGGAGCTTTTAAATCTCCAGGTCCAGACGGAATCTTCCCAGCACTGTTGCAGCAGGGAAAGGAGCTCCTAACTCCTATACTCTGTAGGCTGTACAGGCTGAGCATGGCAACGGGAGAAGTGCCACAGATATGGAAGATGGTAAGGGTAGTTTTTATTCCTAAACCAGCTAAATCCAGCTACACTGAGGCCAAATCCTACAGGCCAATAAGTCTCTCGTCTTTTATTCTGAAGACGATGGAGAAGATTGTTGACCAGCACATAAGAAGCACGGCACTCGTAGAGAAACCGTTGCACCCTCATCAGCATGCCTACCAACAAGGCAAATCATGTGAAACGGCGGCCCATCAGCTGGTACGCAGGATTGAGGAAACCCTTGATACAAAAGAGGTAATGCTGGGAGCATTCCTAGACATCGAGGGCGCCTTTGACAACACCGCCTTTGAATCCATGGTCGCTGCGGCTCATCGGCACGGGGTTGAGAACACCACCTGTCGATGGATAAGCAACATGCTTCAAGGGCGCGAAGCAAGTGCAACCATGTTCGGGATCACCAGGAGCATCCTTGTAACAAAGGGCACACCGCAGGGGGGGGTGTTATCTCCACTCCTGTGGAACCTAGTTGCTGACAATCTCCTAGTGAACCTGAATTTACAGGGGTACTTTGCCCAAGGTTATGCGGACGATATAGTCCTGCTAATACGAGGCAAGTTCACCCACGTCATCTCTGAACTCATGCAGAGAGCGATAAGCATAGTGGAAACCTGGTGCAGGGAGCAGGGGCTTACTATCAACCCCTCAAAAACCACGGTGGTCCCCTTCACCAGGAGAAGATCTTTAGGGGGGCTGGACCCCCCCTCACTCTTCAACACTCCACTACAATTTTCAGGCGAAGTTAAGTATCTAGGTTTAACCCTAGATTCAAAACTTACCTGGAATACACACTTGCAAAAGGCTGTCACGAAGGGCAAGATGTCCCTCATGGCATGCAGAAGCACCTTTGGAAAGACCTGGGGACTACAACCACGCATGATGCACTGGTTGTATAATACCGTGGTCAAACCAATGATTACTTACTGTGCCCTTGTCTGGTGGCCAAAGACCAACCAACAGCTTGCGATCACAGCACTAGGCAGTCTGCAACGACTGGCATGTCTCTGCATAACCGGGGCCATGAGAAGCACACCCACGGCAGCCATGGAGGTGCTCCTAAGATTACCACCCCTTGACATTGTGATCAAGGGAGAGGCTAGAATGAGCGCCTTCAGACTACAATGCAGCAACAACTGGAGGGCGGGAAAAGGACACTCCAGCATCACAAATGTAGTTGCGGATCCTGAGGGCATTATGTCTATGAGATCGGACTACATGCCACCGAAACACATCTTCACAAGTAATCTACAGGCCAAACTAACCTGGGAAGAAGGTGATAATAACAACCCATGTCACCCGGGATGCCTGAAATGGTTTACGGACGGCTCCAAAAAAGGACAGGGGGTCGGCGCCGGAATCCACGGCATTAGCCCCCGCTGTGACATGTACTATCCACTGGGAACCCTTCTATCTGTCTTCCAGGCTGAAATCTTCGCCATTAATGCTTGTGCGGAAGAAAACCTGAGAAGAGGGTACAAGGGAAAGCACATACAAATCCTATCCGATAGTCAGGCTGCCCTTAAGGCCCTTACATCGTACAAAATGACCTCTAAACTAGTATGGGAGTGCACTCAAAACCTGCACACCCTGGCTAAACACAATAAGCTTTTGCTGATGTGGGTGCCGGGGCACAGTGGAGTTGAAGGGAACGAGAAAGCGGACTTTCTAGCGAAGAAGGGGTCAAGTACTCCCTTTATGGGCCCTGAGCCTGTATGTGGTATAAACAAATCAGCCGCACGATTAGTGGTAAGACGATGGATCCAGAAGGAACACACGTCGCGATGGTACCAAACGTCTGGGCTTAGACACAGCAAATTAATGTTAGGCTCCATAACCCATGCGGACGGGAAAGAGATCCTGGACCTAAACAGGACAAACATGAGGCTGGTTACAGGGCTGCTGACTGGGCACTGTCCCTCACGGGCGCACCTACATACCATGGGGCTTTATGTTAACCCCCCGGTATGTCGCTTCTGTGGTGAGGAAGAAGAAACAGCAACCCACATAGTCCTGGAATGTGAAGCCCTAGCACGACACAGGTTACAGAACTTAGGGCTTGCTACCCCTGGGGAAGGTCTGATCTGTGACCATCCTATCCGCAGCATTCTTTCCTTTGGCAAGAACCTTAAACTACGATAGGAAGTAAATTGACTGAGAGGATACAAGAGACCTCGTAGGTCTATGTGTCGGGACTCCAGGAGACACCTCCTCTCTCACTCAATTTTAATAAAAAAAAAAAAAAAAAAAAAAAACAGTATTATTGGATAATAGTTTGTTGCAATGTGTAAAGCTTATTTTAAGTCACAGAAGAGATGCAAAAATTAGTTCTAAAAATCCATATATTTTTGGTATCCCTGGAGGTGAAAAATGAAACCAAAAATATTTGAGAGCATGCAATTTGATCAGAAAATTTTCATTGGAATGTGGTGCTACACATCCTGAACGCTTACACGGAACAAAGTTGCGAAAACATGTTGCAACGATATGTATCTCATAGAATTTGTCAGAGAATAAGGTCGCCGATTTAGCTAACTTCATGGGAAATGCAGAAAAGATTCATAAAAACATTTACCGTCAACCAATAATAAATCGAGAGATTCTAACAATATCGAAATATTTAGAAATTGCACAAAGTGCCAATGGACATGACAATGACGATAGCGATGACAGTAATGACAGCGATGATGTTTGTATAAGTGAAGCTGATGAAACCGGAGAAATCATTGCTGAACCCATTGTAGATGTAGATAATTTACAAAAAACTGATAAAGGACAACGTAAAACATTACCGAAATGTTGCTTGAGAAAAAAAAGATCAAGTAAGTTTATTTAATATCTCTTCTCATGGATGACGGTGGAAGACAATTTCTGCTAGAAAGAAGATACGTATTAGTACAGATTTATTTCTTCGAAAAATAATAGTGTATGTTGTTTTTAAGCCAGAAATTCCTTTTGCCTAATATTTAACAATCGAGTTAACACGATTAACATTTTAATTGTATTTGTGAAAAACGATGATTTTTGATACAATATTTAACATAAATGTTTGTGTAATATTCATTTTACAGCTTCGCCGTATGGTTCCATGAAGCGCAGGCCATGGACAACGGAAGAGAAAAAAGCTGCATTTAGACTATTTGGTGACAGTATAAAAAAAATGAAGTTACCTTCACTACGAGTTTATACAAAAAGCAATTACTCAAAAACCATGCTTGCGGAACAGAACGTCACCACAAATTAAGACATGGATCAGTAATCAGTTTCAAGCAAAGAAGAAACTGACGTTTACAGATTAAGGCTCCATCTAACGTATGCATAGGTCTAGATTCCTAATAATGTAGCAATATACAATTTAAGGATATTTCTATGGAAGTTAGCGATAACGTATTGTATTAGAAAGAACGTACTTTAAAGAAACAATCAAAAAAATATGTAAGTTTTTTTAAATCAAAGATACATTTCATTATACAAATACAGGGTTAATGATATGAAAAGTACTGTTTGACTTTTCCAATACAAATTTTTGATAAATCACTTTAGTACAACTTCTTACGTTCCAATATTCTCGAGTAATGTTCTTTATTTTTTAAAATACTGTTTACGGTTATTTTATGTTACTAAAGTAAAAAGAGTTCTCATTTAACCAAAGAAAATACTTGATCCGATTAGTGATCTCAAGAAAATTTACATATTGTGAGAATATTCTTATTCTCAAACATTCGAAACGTGGTGTCTGGTGAGAAGAACTAAAGAAACTTGAAACTAAATATATATATATATAAAAGAAAATAAGAATTTAATGAATAAAAACAAATAAATACAAAGTTAAATCTCTATCGGGCTTTGACAAATCACCATAATAATTCGCCCTTAATAATTTGGCTTCAGAATACAACTTTTCCAAATAGAAATCTTTACAACAATTCTCGCTATAAGCGATCTTCAAGACAAATAGAACATTTATACAATCTTAATAAAGTTGAATAACAAAATAACAATTGGTGCAGTCGCCCGAATTAGTTACCGGACGCACCCTAACCTCGAGGGACGCTGCGTGCAGTTAAGTTCATCCACCACGTGCAAAGAGGCTTCCTTGCACTCGGTGGAAACCCCGAAGACCTCCGCGAATCCCAACAATTATGTAGAGTGCACTCACCGGAACCAAAGGATCTCGTATCCTCCACTGGGTCCTCTTTATCTCTCTTTCTATCGCTCGAGGAAAATCGATACCCCCTCAAAAAACACCTCTGGTGCAAAAAATTGAGACAAGTTCATGTATAAACAGGAGTATCTCTACAAAAAGCAGATCTGATAAAAAAAAGTCCAAAAAATTTCAAATTGACACGAAACGTCCAAAAATAAAAATTTTGAAAATCTTCAACCAAACAAAGTAGTTAAATCCGATAATAATAGACAAGTTCAAATTTTCCATTATATCCATATGAATTTTGAAAAACTTCGGCCAGATAAAGTTGTTAAATCCGATAACATTAGACAAGTTCGTTTTTTCCATTATGTCAATACGAATTACTTTGGACCAAAAGTTCACAAAAGTACCTAGTACTCTCCACTTCATATGATTTGTCAATTTCTTCCATGTACATGTGGTAATTAAAACAAAACGGAAAGAATTTTTTGTTTACGTGATTAGAACCGGTATTGAACTTGTCGGGCCCGAACTCAAAGAACAAGCAATAAATATCTTAAAATGTAATTTAATTTTACCGCATTCTGGGCCCAACAAGTTCAGTACCGGTTCTAATCACGTAAACAAAAAATTCTTTCCGTTTTGTTTTAATTACCACATGTACATGGAAGAAATTGACAAATCATATGAAGTGGAGAGTACTAGGTACTTTTGTGAACTTTTGGTCCAAAGTAATTCGTATTGACATAATGGAAAAAACGAACTTGTCTAATGTTATCGGATTTAACAACTTTATCTGGCCGAAGTTTTTCAAAATTCATATGGATATAATGGAAAATTTGAACTTGTCTATTATTATCGGATTTAACTACTTTGTTTGGTTGAAGATTTTCAAAATTTTTATTTTTGGACGTTTCGTGTCAATTTGAAATTTTTTGGACTTTTTTTTATCAGATCTGCTTTTTGTAGAGATACTCCTGTTTATACATGAACTTGTCTCAATTTTTTGCACCAGAGGTGTTTTTTGAGGGGGATTTGTCTTCTTTTTGCAAATTATTATTATCGGATTTATATTTCGAGATAATAAAAAAAAAATAAAACAATACATAACGTGCGTCGGTAAGGTAAATTTTTCGTCTTTTGGATATTCCGGAAAACAAAACAGATCATATTTGAATGCCTAGGGCCTAGCGAACTTTGAAGTTAACCGATTTTCAAATGTTTCCGAAATGGCTCTTTGATTTTATGTACTCCTGATACTTTTTCAAAAATTTTTGTGAAATTTGAATGAAATATAAATGAAATAAAATGAAATAAAATTGGTTTGACACTTTTTGAAGGGCGACTGTAGTCGCCTATCGTACGTCAATGGCATTTTATGTAGAGCGACTTCAGTCGTCCATAGTACGTCGGAGGCATTTTATGCAGAGCGACTTCAGTCGCCTGTAGTACGTCGGTGGCATCATTTTATGCAGAGCGACTTCAGTCGCTCGTAGTACGTCGGTGGCATCATTTTATGCAAAGCGACTTTAGTCGTCCGTAGCAATGAAAGGTGGCACCATTTTGTGCAGAACGACTTTAGTCGTCCGCAGCAACGAAAGGTGGCATCATTTTGTGCAGAGCGACTTTAGTCGTCCGCAGCAACCAAACGTTGCATCATTTTGTGCAGAGCGACTTTAGTCGTCCGCAGCAACGAAAGGTGGCATCATTTTGTGTAGAGCGACTTTAGTCGTCCGCAGCAACGAAAGGTGGCATCATTTTGTGCAGAGCGACTTTAGCCGTCCGCAGCAACGAAAGGTGGCATCATTTTGGCCAGAGCGACTTTAGTCGTCCGCAGCAATGAACGGTAGCATCATTTTATGCAGAGCGACTTTAGTCGTCCGCAGCAACGAAATGTGGCATCATTTTATGCAGAGCGACTTTAGTCGTCTGCAGCAACGAAAGGGTTAAATGTTTTCGTCTATTTTACCGCTTTTAAAGCGATCCCGCCACTTTAACCGATTTTCAAATGTTTTCAAAATGGCTCTTTGGTTTCATGTACTCCTGATACTTTTTCTCAAATTTTCGTCTATTTTGCCGCTTTTATTAAAGTGATCCCGCCACTTTAACCGATTTTCAAATGTTTTCAAAATGGCTCTTTGGTTTCATGTACTCCTGATACTTTTTCTCAAATTTCCGTCTATTTTACCGTTTTTATTAAAGTGATCCCGCCACTTTAACCGATTTTCAAATGTTTTCAAAATGACTTTTTGGTTTCATGTACTCCTGATACTTTTTCTCATATTTTCGTCTACTTTACCGCTTTTATTAAAGTGATCCCGCCAGTTTAACCGATTTTCAAATGTTTTCAAAATGGCTCTTTGGTTTCATGTACTCCTGATACTTCTTCTCAGATTTACGTCAAATTTACCGATTTTGAGCTGTCACTGATGCGACAGAATGCCTTTGAGTGTATGGAGTTTAAAGCTGTGTATATACACACCATGATTTGGCTCTTTTTCATGTGCCCGCACCTAGTTGCTTCGAGAAAAGATACACGTTAGCGCTCGCGCCCAATTCATACATGAACTTGTCTCGAGACACTGCCGTGTCTCTTGATCAACTCCGTTATCGGTCCTCGTTCTCTCTTTCCCAGTGAACCTCACAAACTTTCCGGGACGACTGACAAAGTGTCTTCGGGGTTACGCACCTTTATCGTTCCTTAATTCTAAGATCTTCCGGCAGGAGAGGATCTAGGTCGATAAGGTAGTCCCGTATCATGATAGAGCGGGTGATCGACCGCTTATCATCGATTACGAGTCCTGCCAGATGTCGCCAATTTGTCTAGGACGAGTTTCGGCTGGAAATCGTTGAAGTAAGGCCTGAAGGATGACGTCATCGCTTCTTCGTGTCGTCTGCTAGCGCCTTCTCCAGACGAATAAAGGCGTCCCCGTATCCGTCGAGGCGTTATCTGGATTTCTTGTCCTTCTGGGTCGTAAGGCCTCCTTCCTTCCTGTTGAGGGTGGTCCTCCTTCTCCTCCGTCTTTTACTCTCCCCATTTGCCGGAATATAATAGAAGAATATTGCCGTAAGGAACGATTCAGTTTCTTAGGGTGGTCACAGCGCCCTCGTGAGGTCTATGCGTCCGAAAAATACAATTAGAGCCCTAACTGGTGTCTCTGGGAGAGTTCTCATTTACTCTAATGTCTCGTCGATTTTACATAGCGAATGCATTGAGAAATGCATCGTCACAATATGTACCTATCTGGTGGACATTTTTTAAGTGACACACTCGGTTAATGTAAAGAAATTATCTTTTTATTTTTTAATGTATGACTATTTAAAATAGTTCAAATACGATTTTGATAAAAATATTTATTATTACCGTTTTATATAGTTTACGCATTTCTTTTTTATAGCTAATGTTCTAAATTATATAGAAACTATATTTTGGGACATAAATAAACTGTTTTAGCATATTTGTACTTTCAAGTCAAAGTATGCTGCATCAAATAATATTTTTCTAATGCAGTTTCGTTAATGGCGGGGTACTGTTAATTCTGTCAAAAAAAGAGCCTTTTTCAATAATTTTTTTAAAAGATACAGATAATGCATTTTAAATTAGCTAATTACAGTATTGTAGTGGGTCATTTAAGAAACATTTTGTTACATTTTCAGTCAAAAATATCGAAAACTAAGCCATTGGCAACCAATATCCGGAGACGTCTCGAAAAAAAGGTGTTTTGCGGTGGAGGTCGTATCTCGGAACTCGATCATCTGAAATAAAAAAATCAAATTGTTTTTGTTATTTTATGAGTTTCCCCAGGTAACGCTGTCGAGTTTTTTCTTTTTCGAGTTTTGGTGACACTAGAAAGCGAAAAACGCGATTTTCGCTTTAAAAAATCGGTCTAATTATTATTGTAAAATAAAAAATAACAAATTTTTAAAAAACTCGACAGCGTTACCTCATGAATTATACAGAGAAGTAATGTACAAATTTTGGAGAGGATCGGTACAGTGAATTTGAAATGACAGCTGCCACCAACTTTGAAAATGTGAAGTGTGGGAAAATCGATTTCAAGTTTTAAACAGTAAAAAATCAGAATAATTCTCTTTTTCTCGCTGTATACTTACTCAAAATCGTCGATGCAGCTACTTCTTATTCTTTTGAGCTACTCCTTATTCTTTCTTCTCTACTAACTTTTCTGGGCATTTTCACTCACAAACGTATAAAATGTTAAAACTCTAACGAAAAACAGTCAAAAACAGCCGTGCAGCTGTCGCGCAGGTATACAAAATCGGAGCGTAGTGACTCGGAGCAGCTGTTGATTAAATCGCTATATCTTCCTTAGTTTTGCTGCAAATGCTCTAAAAATTTAGTACAACATTCTTGAGATGTTGTACATTCATAAAATTTTTTAAAAATGAAAAAAAAAGTTTACAAACAGTACCCCGCTCTAAAGTTTGTATTACTATGAAGCCAAAAACACTGTTACGTCCGACGATTAATAAAATCGTTTTTAATATTAGACATAGTAAATTCAACTAGAATTAGAAACAGAGAACTGCATTACTACTCTTATTACATATAAGAGTTCTTCTCTCTCTGCGAATGGTTAACGTAGAGCTTTTCAAGTACCTTTTTTTTATGTATAGAGCTAAAGCCTATATACTACGGTGCATAGGCGATTGACCCATGCAAGACATATGTATCAAACAAGGAGTTTTCCAATAGGTTGAAGAAAGACAGTAGATCTTTTCCTATGTGTTGTCATTGTCACTTAAAAGCCATAAAAGTCAAACTGCATAAACTAAATAGAGAAAGATATTTTCTTTTTGAAAGAAGACAGAGAAGAAGACAAGGAAAGAAACTACAGGAAAGCCATTTAAAACAAAGAGGGCAATATTAGAGAAAGACCGACGAAATTCAAAATGTACTTGGTCCTAAAGGACAGAAAACGATTTTCGTCCTACATAAACACCCAAAATCATTGTACATCGCTTACTATTCCTTCAACCTCTTTAGAGTAAAGAAGTACCACTGTAAATCTCGAAGAATAAAACCAAGTTTCCGTCTTTTTAAATCATTATCTGAAAGTAAGTAAGCCCTTAGTTTCTCTTCTAAAGTTTCAGTTATTTCCCCCTTCTAGTTTTTATACGGAAGTTAGCATCATTAATGCATCTCTGTATAAAGACTCCTCTTGTTCCTCTCAAGCAAATAGTTAGCATCATTAATGCATCTCTGTATAAAGATTCCTTCAAATTCCTCTTTTGCAAACTGTTAATACATCTTTGCAAAAGATTTCTCAATCTTTTTACGGAAGTAAGCATCATTAATGCATCTCTGTAAAAAGATTCCTTTATATTCCGCTTTCACAGTCGGTTAGCATCCTTAATGCATCCCTGTGAAAGATTTCCAAATTAACCCTTTATTAAGATACTTTTAATTTTTCAAATTTTTAATAATTAATAAAATACTTCAATTTGTAGTGCCAAATAAACGCCTTCGTAAAACCACCCGTGGAGGGAAGAATACCCTGAGGAGAAAACTTTTAAAGGCCCTCCACGTCCCAATCTACAAGAACGATTATAGTTCAGTAGAAGCATTTATTGAGGGACAATTCGAAAAACGACAACAACAACAACACTCCCACCACGGAAAACCTAAAATATTGAAAATTCAAAATATTAAAATTGTATTAAAAACCTCTTGGAGGACTCCAACTAGATTTAAATCCATCGATTACATTAATAGGCCTGACCCTAGCGAAATCCCAAAAGGGGACCCGAGACGGGAAGTCTATTCTTATCTATATAAATAAAATTCTCGTCATGTCTGTACTTTTCTTAGAATTGCCTCAAACTTCGTTTTCTTATCAATCTTGACGAGTAGAACCCGAATCCGGTCTTAGTTTAAACGTCTGTTTGTCTGTTTTTGTTTGTTTGTATGTTACGGGTTGACGTGAGAACGGCTAATGAGAACTTGATGATTTTTTATATCTAAGTACTTCTATATATTGCGCAAAACATAGGCTATGTTTCGTTTGAACTTGATGCCAAGTGACTGCGAAAAGATCAGAAAAGTTTTGTTTGTATTAACTTTATTCAATTTTTAACAAATTAACAAATTTGTTAAAAACCGGCCGTCGGTGACGGGTGTTGCAGCTAGTTTTAAATATTTTGGAGATACTGGGGAACCAGTATTTATAAGAAATTCGCACTTAGCAAAGAATAAATCCACTCGAGGAGGACTTAAATTAATCGACCCCTTTTTATAAAAATAAGAAGAAAAAAAACTCTTTCCTTTTGTATTTTATATGTTAAAATAAATTCTGATCTTTTCCTTTTTTTTTAAAATTATTTTCAACTATTATTCTAATAATTCTATAAAGCCTCTGATATCTCGATGCATGCTTTCTTCCCTGGGAAAATCCTTGCTACCCCCTTTTCCCAAAAACGAGAGCGCTCTTTCTGTCGTCTTAGGACGTAACAACACCCAAAGAATTTACGATTTAAGATTTCTTAGCAGAAGAAAATCGTACCAGATAATTCATAAGTTTAGAAGAAAAATGGCTGTATTCCTTCACTATTGTTAAGTACAAGTGAATGATAAATCAAAACATACCTATAAAACTTTAGGTAGTATTTTATTCATTCGTAAAGACTTTCCCTAATTAAAACAAAGTTGGTGGTTATAAAACATTTCGCAATAAAAACAATATCTTTAAAAATAGGGAAATATACTTCTCCATAGAGGAATTTAACTATTTAGCAATATGTGTATGATAGCTTATTATTTATCTATTATTTGACAATTTAATACAGAAACATTTATTTATGCATATTATAAAATATCGTAGTACTAGATTAACTAAATCAATGCTCTGGAAGCATGTGATATGTAACAGAAATGTCCCAAACTTCGTCCTAGTTGTGTATATCAAACGAAAATTTCCGACCTATCTTCAAAGATTTAGCACATGCTCTCATAATAGTCACCAAATATCACATAATTTGAAAACGTTGTTTCATATTGGCGTGTGACACGTAATCAGATCATTTCTGTGCCTACTTTATTTTAAAGAATTATAACTTCCGCAGAATTCTTTGTAATACATATTATATGAACAAATTCATGTAAAAGTACCATTAAGAAAGTAGTATATCCTGGAATAATGCAATACTTGATTAATGTCCCGGAACTTGTCATTCAGTACAGAGAATCTAAGGATACGTCCAACAAAAAGTTCCAAAATTTTAGCAATGTACCGCATGTTTTCGAGACAATTGTCATATATCGTACAGTTCAAGAACACAAGTGATTAAGAGAGATATTCCTTCATAAAAGAATGGGATAAATAATCAAATCATTTCAGTATGTGTACTATTTAAAAATATTTAACCTACCGCATAATGTCTTGCAACATATGTCAACAATTCTAATGCGGAAAATACATGAATTTAACTTGCATGTATCACTACCTTCTATAATACGTTTCCATAATACTCATCATTAGCACTCTAATGCTGGCACTATGGAAATGTTTTTCATATTCCAAAAAACACCATGGTCTATTCGAAAGTCACGAAAATGTGAAAATTCGCTATGTAGATTTTCTGTAAAAGTAAAAATAAGTCTCGACCATCCAGTCTCACTTTTTATAAAATATGTTTTCTATAAGTTATGCTATAGAAGATAGCGCTCCATTCAGGTTAAATTCATGGATTTTCCTCATTAGAATTGTTTACATATGTTGCAAGACATTATGCGGTAGGTTAAATATTTTTAAATAGTATACATACTGAAATGATTTGATTATGTATCCCACTCTTTTATGAAGGAATATCTCTCTTAATGACTTGTGTTCCTGAACTATACGATATATGACAACTGTTCCGAAAGCATACGGCACATTGCTAGAATGGTCTGGAACTTTTTGTTGGACGTATCCTTAGATTCTCTATACTAAATGACAAGTTCCGGGACATTTTTTATTTGTATCCCATGATTCCGGGATCAATCAAGTATTACATTATTCCAGGACATAAATAACTACTACTTTCTCAATGGTATTTTTATATGAAGTTGTTAACATAAATATATATTTAATTATAAGCATCGCATATTTTCAGCATATTTATCAATTATCGTATAAATCCAAGTTATACATAAGCGTTAATTTATTTAATGGTGATTTTAAAACAATACATTTTCATAATGCTCGTCTGAGCGTTATGGAGATGTACACTAGAGTACCATGAAAATCTATTTCATATTGCCGCAAACCCCATAGTCTGCTCGAAAGTTGCAAAAATGTGAAAATTCGCAATGTCGTTTTTCTCGAAAACCATAAATAAGCGACCGATATCCAGTCTCACTTTTTATAAGTTGAATGTACTGTGTAAGATAGGCTGTAGAAAATAGCGTTCCTAACAGGTTAAATTCATGAATTTCCTTCGTCAATACCTTAAACAAAACACTTAATTTAATTTTTTCAATTATTTTTAACATTGTCGCCTAAGATTGGGTTTGTTTAAAAAAATTAATAAGTTCAAAGGTATCGAACGAAAATTTGTTATTTTTGGTCACAACATAGTTAACGTTTAAACTATGTTCGGCACAAATTTGCCTCAACAAAATTATAATTGGCGGCGTTGCAGTTAATGCTCTGAATATCTTCCGTCGAAACGCATGTCACTGGCCGGCAGTACGATTCCTAAATGATGCATCAGAAAAAAACAATAACTTTCTCATTTTTTAATAGTGTAACTACAAAATAGCGTTAAATTTTCACAAAAATAGTGCGCTGCTTTATAGATAAGAATATCGTGGCCAAATTTCATTTTAATCGGTCCCGTAGTTTGCAAGATTTAGTGACGGCGAGTCGAAAAATGCAATTTCTAGAAAAACGTAAAAGAAACTAGGAGTGGTGCGTCTTACGGTTAGACCCTTCTACTTGCAAACACCTATAACTTCGTTATTTCCTTGAATTTTAATGTTTGTGATGTAATTGTCGCAAACACTACATGATTCCAATGTTTAAATTATTCCTAAAACTCAAAACTTTAAGAAAATGTAAAAATGTCAATTTTTTCTAATGCTAAGACCTTAACCGTTTGAGTCCCAAGCAGCGCAATCGCGCTCTTTAATTTTATGTCGAGAAAACCCAGCACACTTCAAATGTAAGGAGAATGAAGCGCGGTCGCGCAATTCGCGATAGTGTTTTTTCAATACCCCTTGGGACTCAAACGATTAAGATAGCAAACTCTATTGAAACATTCTGTAGAACGATATCCTTTACAAAGAAGAGCCGATTGAAATAAAAATTCGACTTCGTGTAATTAAATTTTTAATTTAAGTAATAATTATAAAAATATGATTACATTATTGCTTATGTATGTCCTGCAATTATTTGATACTCGAACAATGTCCTAGAAGTTAACAGAACATATTAAAAATGATGTTAAATTTCTCGTTTCGTACAAAACATGTTATTACATATCTAACGAGAACTTTCGAGTCTTTTTACAAATGTATCGCATGCTTTCGGTACACTCGTTTGGTATCGCATAATTTCAGAACTCATGTATTAAAAATATTGCTTCCATGAAATGTTGAACCTTTAAATTACTAATTTGAGGG
Source organism: Gasteruption jaculator (assembly GCA_949825005.1). Classification (NCBI taxonomy): domain Eukaryota; kingdom Metazoa; phylum Arthropoda; class Insecta; order Hymenoptera; family Gasteruptiidae; genus Gasteruption; species Gasteruption jaculator. The sequence goes on from CATKWD010000004.1 coordinate 35,336, forward strand.
CGTGCAGTATCTAACAACATTGGTGTCTTTCGTACGACATTTTGGAACAAATATCAACAATTCCACCTTACAAAGTGCGTTTGATTTGATTTTTTTGCTTATTTTCACTTATATTCTCTGTATAATTATAGTAATAACATGTCTCAAATGAACAATAAGCTAGTTTAATGTCATGCAATATGATATTTACATAATATTCAGAAAATCGTCAGAAGCACATAGGTTACATTCATTAATTTCAAAACTTTATGTTTGCAATTGCAAACAAAAATAGAATAAATTAATGATTCTATATTTTATGAAATTATGCGATATTTGATTAATGTCTCGGAAAGATGCCATGGATGTTATAAATGTTCTGGAGCTTGTCATTCAATATAAAGAATTTAATCATATACCAAATGAAAAATTACGCTCTATATTACCCTCTGTGAACCTGGCATCTGACATTTTCAAAATCGAACTTTTTTCCGGGATGCTAATAGACTTTCGTTTGTAATTGAACGAATAAAAAGTTGTGAGCATTTGTTTAAAAAAAACACAGCACCCGAATGCGAAAAAAATTTTTCTTGCTCCTCTACCCGAAAGTACGCACTTTCCGGATTAAATTCGCTCACGAAAGTGCGTTTTTTGTGGCCGGCTGATGAAACGGGCGTTGTGATTGGCTGACGATTTTTCGTGGCTCGCTGACACGAAAACAATGACATACCGTTCAACCTGACATACCGTTTACTAACATCTCATAACCTTAGTGAAGATAAGTGACTTATCTTAACTAATAGTGACTTAATAGTGACTTAGTGCAATATGAGTGCAAGAAAAAATATATCTGAATCATCATCTGACGATTCAGCAGATGAAGAAGAAGTACTGAAAAATTTTGACGAAGAGGCAAGGAAAATTGTACACTCAACTTCCTTGCCACAAAAGTCTTCCGAGAGATATCAGTTAGTGTATAATACATATATGAAGTGGCTTGAAGAAAATAAAACTTCAGTGTCAGATTCAGAAGAGAACAATCTTATTGTTTACTTCAATTCGTTAAAGAATAAATTAAAACCACCAACACTGTGGAGCATCTGGAGTATGCTTCGAAAAACTTTGAGTGTAAATAATGATATTGACATTGGAAAATTTTTAAACTTAAAGTGTATGATTAAAAATAATGCCAAAGGTTATCAACCGAAGAAAGCACACACATTACGATGGGATTATATAATAAAATTTATGACTGACGCACCGGATGATACATATTTATGTTCAAAGGTAATATAAGTTATGATTCGCGCTATGGTTCTTTAAACTTGATTTTGTTCGTTAATGTAATTTAATTTTTTGCAGGTTATACTCGTGTTTGGAATATGCGGCTGCCTCAGATGCGATGAAATAGTGAATATGAAGACTGATAACATAGAAGATTTGAAAGATAAATTTCTTGTCAGTATTGATAGCAATAAAAACGACTATCCGGGTCAATTTATAATCGGCAATCTATTCTACAACACAGTAAAGAAATACATTTCTTTAAGGCCAGCTGATACACCTACGGATAGATTTTTCATACAGTATTACAAAGGTGCTTGTACACGTCAACCAATGGGGAGACACAAAATAGGAGAAGTGCCGGAGAATATTGCTGCATACTTGAACTTAAAGGAACCAAAGAAATACACTGGCCACTGTTTCCGGAGGACATCCGCAACTCTTTTAAGCGAATCTGGTGCAAATATGCAAATGTTGAAGCAGCTTGGAAGATGGCGTTCCGATGTAATAGCGCAGGGCTATATCGAAAACTCAACACTCAACAGGCAAATCATATACGACAAAATTGTGCATAAGGCTACAATCAACAATACTTCAAGGCCATCAACAAGTGCAGACGTAACAAGGACTCATAAAGAAGATTCTTATTGCAACGTGGATTGGTCGGACTTCAGTGAAGATTTCACTATTGATGACATTCGTTCAACTCCAAGTAAGCATCAAAATAATTACTTTATTAGTTAGAATAATACGAGTTATATCTTTATTAACACTTTCTAATTCATAACACTTATTCCAGGAAACAGTTTTAGTACAGCAAGCAATAAGCAAATAATTGCTCCACAAAAAAATAGGAATGAGCCCTTATCAGTTGCCAATGGACGTAAGCCTTTTTATACCAAACCACCAGTGAAATTGACGTTTCATGATAAACCAACAGCGCAGCTAAATTCTTCCAATAAAAGAAAAGCTTTAGGAGAAATAGCTATTGAAAATGAAAATCAATGTGATTTATCTACTACAAAATTTGAAAACTGTACTTTTAATAATTGCGTATTTCATGTTGTTTCATGTAAAAAGTGTAACGAGGAAAATGACAAGTGATTTAATTATGCATTATTATATATATTTATATTCTGTTAGTTACTTATGTTTTATTTCATAATTTAATTAAAATTTATCATATATATATACATGTTTATTCATTTGTTAACTTTGTTAAAATTCAATAAATGGTCTATTCAAAACCATTATAAAGTATACAGATAACCTAAATTTCAACCGTTTCTTTTTGTGTTTTTGACGCCCGCCCCCGATCAGCAAAGCCTCGGCTTCGCCTCGGCTTTGCAAAAGTCGGGCGGGCATCAATAACGTGTCAAATGATTCGCGGCCGTAAAATCTGACGCAGGCCAGAAAACAAAAGCAGCCGATAAATAGCAGCAGCCGACACTGCCGACGATATTAAAAAGTTTAATTATTTTACGTACTTTCGGGTGAGGAGTAAGAAAAATAGTATACGACCCTCAGCCAGAATGTTAGATGCCCTGGCCGGCGTTCATTGACGCCCTCGGCTTCGCCTCGGGCGTCAAACCCCGCCGGCCAGGAAATCCAACTTTCTGGCCACGGGTCGTAATGTACTATTTTTTTTTCGCAAGTTGTTTGTAGTTCAAGAATTTTTGTTTATAGTTGGACGGTAAATGTTTTAACTGTACCGTTCAACTACAAACAAAAACTCTTGCACTACAAACAAGTACAAACGAAAATCTAACAGCACCGCGAAAAAAAATTTTGAAATTATATTTTATCCGGGTACTGAGTTTTGTTTAAACAAATGCTCGTAACTTTTTATCCGTTCAACTACAAACGAAAATTCTTGAACTACAAACAACAACAAACGATTCTGAAGAGGATGGTGCGAAAATAATTTTTTTTCTTCAAAGTGAGCTGCAGGAACAATTTCCTGATGTTTCTAAGACTGTCGTACAATAGCCCGCACGAAAGTTGTCCCTCCTCCAGCGCCGCGAAGCGGAGCATCGCGAACTAGACGCGCTCGGCGAAAATAAGCAGGCGAATTACTTGGTCGAATGCTAGGTTCATGGTCGACGATATGAAATTTTCAAGCACAGGTCCGGCGCATGTGTTTTTATCGGGGGGGTCGGAACCCGATTTCACCATGGTGTCCAACCCGACCTCACCGATTTCAATAATTTTTGGGTATGATGTAGTAGTCGAAAAAATAAGGGACGCGTATTTTTTTTTATGTGCTGTCATCCACTTTAAAGGGGTGAACCCCCCCCCCCCCAAGTTTTATCCGAAAATCGATTTTTTATCATATCTCGACTTCTAATTAATATTTTTTAATAAAACAAAGTCGAAAATATTCATCATAAGAAGTCAAAGATATTAAGTGTGTTTATGACCCAAGGGGTTGCAACCCTTATTTTATATTTAAAGAAAACTAGATTTTTTTAGCTTTTCTTCTTCATATAAACCAAGGTATGAACTGAAAAAAATAAAGAAAAGCATTTCCGTTTGCTCTATCGAATATTTCAGTTGTCGGGTTTCAGGATTTCTTACGCAACCACCCCCAAATACCGTAAACTACCCCTTAAAGTAATACATCGCATGTAAATGATGAAACAAAATTTATTTTTCTTGGTTTTTATTACACGTGGAAACAGAATATAATTTATATTAAAAACAATCATTTTATAAATTTTTCGCAATATGTTAATATAAAAGGGGTGATAAAAGTCACCCGCAAAAATAAATTATTCAATGTAACTCGATATTTATTTATATTTTTTAATGGAACTGATTAAAAATGATTTTTTAAGGGAAGATTTATCTTTTTTACGAAGGGATTTTTTACGCAACCGCCCCCGAATACCGTAAACTATCCCTTAAAGTAATACGGCGCATATAAATGATGAAAAAATCTTTTTCTCTAAAATTACTTACACTTAATAAGTGAGTAAAATATAAAATTGTTTTAATATCATTATAGCTTCTCATTATTATTATTATTATTATTATTATTATTATTATTATTATTATTATTATTGTAATTATTATTATTATTACTATTATTACTATGACTTTGTATCGACAAAACTATAAATAATGAGCAGCTATAACAACTACAATATATTATAATTTTTTAAAAATTTATGAACTTTTCTCAATTCATTACTTCATTATTTAGTTTGTTAACTATTCCAATCTCATCAAAGTCATTGATTGATAAATTTTGAAGTCATCAAATTCTAAAAAATTTATAACATTTTTACAAATCAACCAAGACTTATTTCGATTTGTAATTTTTTAGAAACTCGTGAAATTCCTTTAAATTTATTAATTTTTGACAATTTATTAATATGTTAATTCATAATTTTTTAAAGTTTATCAATTTATTCGTTTTTTATAATTGGATAGTTTCTAAATTCTTCTTTTTTTTTTATTCATCAATTTTGTAGCAATTAATTTTTTTTAATTTAAATTTTTATTTTTTTTAACCCATTAAATTTCTCAACAATTTATTACATTTTTTAAAATTTTTGTAACGTATTGACTTTTAAAAAATCATTAATTTTTTGCAATTTTTCAATTAAAAAAAAATGAATTACGCACATTTCGTAATTTGTAGTGGGGATATATGGGAACAGGAATATTGGGAAATGGTGTAATAAATAATAAAGTGCCCAAGCGAAATTCAACCTAATTTTTAAAAAATTCTATTATTATTTTTGCACGAATGCCCAGATCTAAGAAGGCACATCAGAGTCCCAACGTCTATGTTTGTGGCCTTGAAAAAGGCCGTTTGGGATCAATGTTGAGATTTTACGAACGTTACGAAGAATAATGTGGTTCAATATTTAGTCCAGAGCCCGGCGGCGTCGATTATTTGACGTAACCGGTTCGGGATGGATCTGCTTAAATTTTGAAAAAATTCAGGTTCCGTCCGGAGGTCCTCCCATGCGCGTGTAACATGGTTCACAAGATTTTCCCGGTTTCTCGCCCTGCCAACGGGAAACTCGTCCTTAATAACAGCTGCCCAGACATTTTCTATGATGTTAAGGTCAGGTGACTTCGCTGGTCATGGCAAGACATTAATTTCAGGATGTCTCACAAACCATTCGCGTGTCATTGCAGAGGTGTGAACGGCACTGTTGTCTTGGACGAAATTTATCACCGGCATGTCTTCTGCTGAATATACCGCTCGAACGCTAGGCAGCATAACGTTCTCCAAAATGTCGATATATTCAGCAGAATCCATTCTGGGTGAAATTTCAACAAGTTCTCCAAGAGCATTACCGCTCACCCAGCCCCAAAGTCCACACGTTACACGCCCGCTGTCTCTGCATGAGACGACGTATCGCGGATCATACCTCGAATTTCCCGTGGGCCGCCAGACATTCGTTTTCGGGACTGGCGAAGTAGAAAAGACCTTTTCGTCAGAGAAAATGACACAGTCCCACTCAGCCTGCGACATGGTCAAGTATTCCAAAGCAAATCCGACGCGTTCGTCGGCATGCTTTGGTAATAAATCGACCTTTCGTGCGGCACGGCGACAGTGGATACCGGCCTCCCGCAAACGGCGTTCGATGGTGTCCGCAGACACATCTAAGCCTAAATTTGCGGGTACGTGTGCCGCAGCCTGTAGTGGGTGTGCTGTCATTTCTGCGACAATGGCCAAATCTTCTTCAGCAGTTGTTTTCCGACGCGGCCCGCTCCTTCCCCGACGTTTATCCAAAAGTCCTTCTTCCCCCCCCCCCCTTCTTCGTAACGTCGTAAATATCTTCTCACCGTCTTTTGCGAAAGCTCCAAATTTTCACCAATTTCCGCGATGCTGGCACCGTTGTCCCTCAGCCCGATAACTTGCCCTTTTTTGATTTCTGAAATCTTCCTTCCAGCCATTGCAAAAACACTTGATAAAATCCGCACGTGTTTAGGTGATAATGATTCACACAGTAATGAATCGATAGTGTTTCGTTTTGTGAAGTTAGTAACTTTACATAACAAAACCCTAACGAGTCACTATCATTAAAAACAATTGAGCATCGTATGCGTTTAGTTACATAGTGACTCGTTAGTGTTTTGTTATGTAAAGTTACTAACTTCACAAAACAAAACACTATCGATTCATTACTGTGTGAATCATTATCACTTAAACACGTGCGGATTTTAT
>CATKWD010000005.1:0-87000 GCA_949825005.1 Gasteruption jaculator
CCTCGTAATCGTCCAAAAACGGCCTTAGGGGTGGACTTAGGCGATATTCTTGTTTAGACATCGTAGCAAGTAAATTAAACGAGGAATCGTTTCCAATTCTCAGATTTGGTCTGGGCCCAACGGTGGGCCCAAAAATGGCCATTTTTCATAGTGGACATTGAACAATCGAGGTAAGTAGTAACTAAATGGTCTATATAAAACACGCGTCTAGCTAACGTATGAATGAACGATAGTATAACTTGATAACTAGTATCCTAGATCTAATAGATTAAGTAATAGGGCGACGTTAACCATGTACAAATACTCTGTGTAATTTCTTAAACATTTCTCTTAGTTACTAAAGGTTAATATTTGAAAATGAATGAATGAGATCAAGCGGGCTGATTATCAATACGCATAGATCCCAAAAATAGGTTTTTCAAGTAACTTATCCTAGTAAGGTAAATGAAAAGATAAAACGTTACAATAAGACGAACGCGTTCCGCGGAAGTAATACAACATTTTCAAGAGTTGCAAACTACTGGTTCCCAGTATCAAAACTTGAAAATAGAGAAGGTGTGTTGGCTGTGTCGGCACTCATGGTTCCGCCACCGCTCAACCCCGTCTCACCTGTCTGATTTCTCTTCCTTTCTGTAGATGCCCAAAAGGAGGAACAGTGCCGCGAAGGCCAAGCTGCGCGCACGGCGTCTTCGGGTCCCGCAAACCCCGATCGTAATTTCTAGCATCGAGGACTCGGACTCGTCCTTAGAGCTGGCTCCCGTTTATTTTCCGCCAGTGCACTACACCCGGGCGAGAGGAGCAGAGTTGTCCCAGCCCCCGGCTAAGAGATCCAGAATCACCTGGGACCCTAACGGACGAGAGCGTTTGGTCCCGTCACCGCCACTATCTCCTCCATCCGATCAGGAGCCATTCAAAGGATTCCCTTTTCGCTTGGGTTCACCCCGATACTCCCCGGTAGTTTGGGAAGGGCCGCCGCCCTCTCCGATTTCCTACTACCCCCTTCCCGAGGTGGATTCGGCAATCAGCGTTGGACGCCCATTAGAGGACATCCTATTGGACATTGGAGAGGAAGTTCCGGAAACACCAAGGTTTCTGCGGAAGGTAGATCGGGCACTGCAGGAACTGCGCAGCATGGAAGTCGCGCCGGAGGATCTAAACGATTTAGAATCGATTCTTGAATCCCTATAAGTTCTTACCCAACCCCTGTCTAAACCGGTTTCAAAAGAAAAGATACCATTTTTGTTTTGTGCGATTGTTTCTTCTTCTTAACGCATGTAATCATGATAAGTAAATAAAGATTTGAGTTTGTCATTTGTACATCCCCATTTTATTGTAGCGAAACCCTCCATCACGAGGCTCCATCCCTTCGATTTTGGTATACCCCAGTCACCCCAACAACCCTTCGAAAGGGGGCGCCGCCGGTAAAGGCCTTAAGCGCTAGGCTTGACCATAAAGGCCCTCACTTCCTAATCATTATCTTCCCTCGAGATTCTCGAAGGAGCTCGTCGACTTCGGCACATCCCAGAACCCATCCTGACAAGATAGCGTTGGGTTTGCCATTCCGTCGTCGTGGTTCCGCGTCGCGCTCTTCATCGGAGTCCGCGTCGCACTTGATTTTCGGAGAGAGAGATCGTTAGGATTTTCTTGCGTTGGCGTTTCGTCCATCCTGGAATTGTCATTGCTTTAGGATCATTCCCGGCCCGTAGCGTTTCGAGAGTCATATTTTCTGTATCTTTTATCCATTCGTTTTGTGTCTCGAAACTATTCCGAGGACGTAACAGCTACCGCTTTTTGGTGTCAGAAGTGGGATTCGTCTCCTCGACACCCTTCCCTTCGTTTCCGGAGATCATTTTGGGAGTACTGTTGATTTGGGACTATTCCAAGGACGTAACACTACCTACCGAGAGAATCAACAAGGGGAAGAATCCCTCAGAGGTCCCCCCAGGACGCAGGGTAGTCATCATCGACCCCCTGCCACAAACAATACCTTAGCGCAGGAGCGCCAAAAGCAGACCAGTGGATAAAGCCCCGGTTCCGGACACGCCCAGCAAAAAAAGGACCGCGCCGCGACCCGTCTATACACCTCCGGCCAGCAGGCCCCGCACCCAGTGCGACGACCGATCGACAGCTTCTGACGGGGCACGGACCGGATCGGTCCGTGGTCTTGCTCTCCAGCGAATCCGAGATCGAGACGTACCTCAATTTGGACCCTCGCCAACTACAACAGGAGGTGAGGAGGGTTCAAGGGCCGCAGGTCGTCGTCCCGACCCCCGAATCGACCTTCGATCGGGTCCCAAAAAGCGGCTATGCAACTACCCGTATAATCCCGTGCACTGTTGCACTTCCAATCAATGTCGACGGTTCAGCCTCAGGGTTACGCTCGTAGGTTCTCTGGGTAGTTCGAAAAACAGTGACACGGTTGCAAGACAAGATATAATGGCTACTTCGAATATATATTTCCACACAAATTCATACAACTATTCTACAAGATAACAAAAGGTGCATCCTCATTCCGTCAACATTCAATCGGTCGAATACCTTCCTCGCAACGACAATATTCTGGAATCAACGCTCACACCACACACATCGTCGAAAATGGGTAAGTTCGCGTCTCTCTCCTACTTTCTTTATATTCGGATTCCCTACACATATCATAAATTCTATAGGATAATCTCCCTTGGAATTCGACCTAATTAATGTGCTATACGTTACGCAATGATTCTTCGGTATGCAAATACGCGGTGACGCAAAAGATTCTATTCAGTCTACTTATCGGATACACCGTTGATGAGGCTCCGCTTCCCCTTCCACAGTCGATCCCCGCAGTGCTGGCCGAACCAGCTGTTCGACGTCGGCACTCGCTGCCCAGCACGGTAACGTCACGCTCCTTGCCGGTCGCTCCCCGAGCGACGGTGAGTCTTGGTCGCGGCTCTCCCCTCCAATTGACGGTCGGCTGCAGTGGAAGTGCAGGCCCCGAGTTCCAGCCAGAACAGCTACTGGGCCCCTTCCCAAACGTCCGCTCCGTGCACCCGGGATTCAGATCGCGGGTGCCACCGGGGCGGCACTCCTCTTGGAGTGATGGGTCCTCCGGGACCACGATGCTCCACAGTTCTTTAGGTGATAGTACTGTTGCACTAGGATTCAGCACTTCACCTTATCACCATTGGTCACCCGTTTCTTTCGAGTCTGCCTTCGAGTTAGTTCCTTAAGAATCTCTGGGAACTATGTCCCGTCATAACGAGACGTGATAAAGTGCACGCGTACCGAGTGAAAATTCAAAGTCGATTTTCTCGAAAACAAAGCCTCAAACGAAAAATTTTTATTCTATATTTTCGACTTCTTTTTTCGCGTAGAATCACCCCATTTCTGCTTGTACCACCAGTTACCAACCACCCTGTATAAATAACGAAAAATTTTTTGTTCCTACATAAGGTAGCATTACATCACTTAAAAAGGACGCGTATAATTGCGTAGTAAGCTTCCTAGATTTGGAGCTTGTTACGATGACATTAGAAAACTGTTTCGTTATATCGTCCACAGTTTTCTGTACTCTGGGCTCAAACTCTCCTGTGGATTCGTGCAAGCACAGGAACACGTGCGGTAGTAATTCCCCCGACAAGGTAATCGCGTATTGCGCCATGTACGAATGAGTAACTTTGTTCATGTTCTGTTTTTCAACAAGTACACTTTTTGTATTTATTGCGGCAAGTGTTCCGTTATATGTTGCTTCATATTGACAACCCGTCTGATCAGTATTAATCACGTACTTTTCATTAAAGTTTGGGATCATTGCCTTTGTTTGTGTTTGAAATTTTGTCACGGCTTCCACTATTTCTTCCATAGTCGCGCATTCTTTGCAAGATACGTATTTTGTGATTTTCCTTTGGTGGATTCTGTGTTTGCGCTTGAATCTGTCAACCCATCTTGATGATGTTTTAAAAATGAAGCTTTCGGATTGGAATTGGGCTGTAGCAGCTAGAGCCCAATGTTGCAAATTCCTTGTTGTCACCTGAAAACTAAAATCAAAGTTTAATTTCATTAACATAATTTGTTCTTCAAATACGGTTGTGGAAGAAAAAAAATAGAAGTAAAGTTGCTACGAATGTGCACTTACTTGGTGATAATTGTTGCGAGCTTCTACGAAAAGATCATACGTCCAAGAATCAATAACAGCGTATTTATCAAAAATTGTCCCGCCGCCTTTGCTCGATTCCTCCCACCTCTTCAACTGATCTTTTCTCTTCAAGCTTCTGGACTCTTTCACTTGCAAAGTATGTAAACTCCACCCAGGGATTTGTTTCGCCAGTCACACAACTTTAATTTTTGTTTCCAGAGGAATAAAATCATCTCTTGCTAGCTTCTTTTTTCTGGCTCTTAATCAGGATCATCATCCTGTGACAAATCTTCTTCCGGCTTATCATATTCATCATTTTGGTCTTCTTCGCTGTGAATGAGGTCCTCGTCAGAAATTAGTATTTTTTCGCCTACCATTTCCACGATGTGTTGATAAATTTCTTCTCCTATCGCGATTGCACTATCAAAAATCGTGGAAGATGATTCCGTATCTATAAGATTCTCATTTTCAAGGAGTGTAATGCAATGCACAAGTCCATCCTTTAATGCGCGTTTTGCAGACGCGCCGTGGATTGAACCTTCTTCATGCTCTTGTGACGTACTTGGAAAATCAAAATTCACCTCCATTTCCTCACAAACTGATTTTTCACAAATTCGCACTACTCGTTTTTTTCTGCTAGCAAGCTCTCACTGCTACGGAGGTCAACTGCCGAATGAGGCCTATTCTATCGGGTTGATCCTGTAGGAAGAGAAACCAGGTACACACCTGGCCCTCTCCTTGTCCTTTGCCTGCAGGCCCAAGCGTCCAGGTGCAAAGGAGATACAGTTATCTTACCTGACTGCAGGTATAGGGGATTTCGCAAGTTACGACTGCACGCATTTTCAGGAAAATGTTATGCATTTCGTCCTTTTTAAATATGTTTGTAGTAACAAAAAGTCGTGCAAGTAAATATATTTTCCCATTATATTTCCTTTAAATTATAATACATATACATGAAATAATGTGTGAAAAAAAATGCACGAGAGGAGACTCGATCCAGCGTTCTAGCGGTTACAAAGCTAGAACACTAACCACTCGGCCGCCGCTGCTTGTTAAGGATCGTAACGCAAAGGAACACACGCGTCGCATCGAAAATCGCAAACTTTGCTTGCGATTTTCTCGAAAACGCTTGAGAAGTACGCCTTAACCTGCTGGCGGCCGGCAACACCGCTATAGTGGTGTTGCCATGATTTGAACATATCCGAGGACCATTGGGAGATGATTATATGGAAGTGTTCCACCAAAGTAGGCATGTACCAACGAAAAAAAATCCCGGCCGCCAGCAGGTTAATATTTGCACATTATATTATCCTAATAGACTACTAAAAATATGCAAAGGTTGAACAAAATCGATGACCCAGGACCCCGGCGGAGCCCTTGTAAGTCCGTTTCGTCTATGATTGTTATGTCTATTTGTGCTCTATAATTGTCTGGTGGAAGTGGGTTTCTTCCTAAGTTTACGAAGGCTGGTGTATGTTGTGTTGATGAATGTTTACTTGTATTAAGTGCAAATTGAAATTCGTGTAAGTGTAGGTCCCACCCGTTGTGATTTTTTTTAAAAAGGCTATTATGATCATGGCTTTTAGTGTTCTGTTAACACTTTCTCCCGGGTTTGCTTGTAGGTGATATGGTGGTGTTTGTTGTATGTGTTATTCCGTATGTTTCAGTCATGTCTTTGATGATTTTATTGATGTAGGGTGTTCCGTTGTCGCTAGTACTTTTGGGGTTCCAAATTTATATATTATTGTTTCTAGAAAGGCTTTTTTAATGTTTTGGCCTGTTGCTGTCTTTAGGGCAATAATTTCGACCCATTTAGTGAATAAATCCAGAAACACTAATATGTCTTTCGCTCCGGATTTGGATAACGGAAATCGCCCCATTAAGTCTGTTGCTACCATTGTCCCTGGCACGTCTATTATTCTGTGTTCAATTAGACCGTATGGCTTTTGTTGAGACACTCTGGATTTTTGGCAGGTTTGGCACTTTCGCACGTATTGTGCTATATGGCCGTACATACCGAGGCAGTAATAGTTTCTCGATATTCTCTCGTAATTCTTCTCAATGCCTTGGTGTCTTGCTTCTGGGTTATCATGATTTTATTCTAAAATTGGCTTTTTTAGATGGTGTTGTAGCACCAGATTTCAGGTAGGATTGAGGTCTCTTAATATGATTGAGTGTATTTCGTTCGGTTTGTGTACTGTGACGGAGACCATAGGAAATTCGATTTTTGGCGTGCCGTGGCCTATGGCCCCGGCTGCCCCAGATTGTCCCAATAGAACTATTCTATAGATATATCGACAAGACCGTTTCTAGGGGTAATCTTTCGTGTAGAATCGATTGCGCCGGTGTCCGGGTTAAAAATCACAAGCGGAGCGGAGTTAATGTGTCTTTCTTCGAAAAGGAAATTATGGGCAAAAGTACCTTTTGCGTTCGAATATCGAGGATTTCGACAATGCCATCTTGTTCGTCGTGAAAAAATATATCGGATAGGGCCTTTGGGAAACGCCATAAAAGATTACCTGTCGCGGGAGATTCGACCATAGGAAATTCGATTCTTGGCGTGCCGTGGCCTATGGCCCCGGCTGCCCCAGATTGTCCCAATAGAACTATTCCATAGATATTTCGACAAGACCGTTTCTAGGGGTAATCTTTCGTGTAGAATCGATTGCGCGGGTGCCCGCGTTCCAAATCTCAAACGGAGCGGAGTTAATGTGTCTTTCTTTGAAAAGGAAATTATGGGCAAAAGTACCTTTTGCGTTCGAATATCGAGGATTTCGACAATGCCATCTTGTTCGTCGTGAAAAAATATATCGGATGGAGCCTTTGGGAAACGCCATAAAAGATTACCTGTCGCGGGAGATTCGATCATAGGAAATTCAATTTTTGGCGTGCCGTGGCCTATGGCCCCGGCTACCCCAGATTGTCCCAATAGAACTATTCTATAGATATTTCGACAAGACCGTTTCTAGGGGTAATTTTTCGCGTAGAATCGATTGCGCCGGTGCCCGGGTTCCAAATCTCAAGCGGAGTGGAGTCAAAGTGGATCTCTTGAAAAATGAATTTAGGGACAAAAATACCTTTTGCGATCGGATATCGAGAATTTCGACAATGCCATCGTGTTCCTCGTGAAAAAATACATAGGATAGGGCCTTTGGGAAACGCCATAAAAGATTACCTGTGGCGGGAGATTCGACCATAGGAAATTCGATTTTTGGCGTGCCGTGGCCTATGGCCCCGGCTGCCCCAGATTGTCCCAATAGAACTATTCTATAGATATTTCGACAAGACCGTTTCTAGGGGTAATTTTTGCGTAGAATCGATTGCGCCGGTGCCCGGGTTCCAAATCTCAAGCGGAGCGGACTTAATGTGTCTTTCTTCGAAAAGGAAATTATGGGCAAAAGTACCTTTTGCGTTCGAATATCGAGGATTTCGACAATGCGATCTTGTTCGTCGTGAAGAAATACATCGGATAAGGCTTTTGGGGAACGCCATAAAAGATTACCTGTCGCGGGAGACTCGACCATAGGAAATTCGATTTTTGGCGTGCCGTGGCCTATGGCCCCGGCTGCCCCAGATTGTCCTAATAGAACTATTCTATAGATATTTCGACAAGACCGTTTCTAGGGCTAATTTTTCGCGTAGAATCGATTGCGCCGGTGCCCGGGTTCCAAATCTCAAGCGGAGTGGAGTCAAAGTGGATCTCTTGAAAAATGAATTTAGGGCCAAAAATACCTTTTGCGTTCGGATATCGAGGATTTCGTCAATGCCATCGTGTTCCTCGTGAAAAAATACATCGGATAGGGCCTTTGGGAAACGCCATAAAAGATTACCTGTCGCGGGAGATTCGACCATAGGAAATTCGATTTTTGGCGTGCCGTGGCCTATGGCCCCGGCTGCCCCAGATTGTCCCAATAGAACTATTCTATAGATATTTCGACAAGACCGTTTCTAGGGGTAATTCTTCGCGTAGAATCGATTGCGCCGGTGCCCGGGTTCCAAATCTCAAGCGGAGCGGAGTTAATGTGTCTTTCTTCGAAAAGGAAATTATGGGCAAAAGTACCTTTTGCGTTCGAATATCGAGGATTTCGACAATGCCATCTTGTTCCTCGTGAAAAAATACATCGGATAGGGCCTCTGGGAAACGCCATAAAAAATTACCTGTCGCGGGAGATTCGACCATAGGAAATTCGATTTTTGGCGTGCCGTGGCCTATGGCCCCGGCTGCCCCAGATTGTCCCAATAGAACTATTCTATAGATATTTCGACAAGACCGTTTCTAGGGGTAATTTTTGCGTAGAATCGATTGCGCCGGTGCCCGGGTTCCAAATCTCAAGCGGAGCGGACTTAATGTGTCTTTCTTCGAAAAGGAAATTATGGGCAAAAGTACCTTTTGCGTTCGAATATCGAGGATTTCGACAATGCGATCTTGTTCGTCGTGAAGAAATACATCGGATAAGGCTTTTGGGGAACGCCATAAAAGATTACCTGTCGCGGGAGACTCGACCATAGGAAATTCGAATTTGGCGTGCCGTGGCCTATGGCCCCGGCTGCCCCAGATTGTCCTAATAGAACTATTCTATAGATATTTCGACAAGACCGTTTCTAGGGCTAATTTTTCGCGTAGAATCGATTGCGCCGGTGCCCGGGTTCCAAATCTCAAGCGAAGTGGAGTCAAAGTGGATCTCTTGAAAAATGAATTTAGGGCCAAAAATACCTTTTGCGTTCGGATATCGAGGATTTCGTCAATGCCATCGTGTTCCTCGTGAAAAAATACATCGGATAGGGCCTTTGGGAAACGCCATAAAAGATTACCTGTCGCGGGAGATTCGACCATAGGAAATTCGATTTTTGGCGTGCCGTGGCCTATGGCCCCGGCTGCCCCAGATTGTCCCAATAGAACTATTCTATAGATATTTCGACAAGACCGTTTCTAGGGGTAATTCTTCGCGTAGAATCGATTGCGCCGGTGCCCGGGTTCCAAATCTCAAGCGGAGCGGAGTTAATGTGTCTTTCTTCGAAAAGGAAATTATGGGCAAAAGTACCTTTTGCGTTCGAATATCGAGGATTTCGACAATGCCATCTTGTTCCTCGTGAAAAAATACATCGGATAGGGCCTCTGGGAAACGCCATAAAAAATTACCTGTCGCGGGAGATTCGACCATAGGAAATTCGATTTTTGGCGTGCCGTGGCCTATGGCCCCGGCTGCCCCAGATTGTCCCAATAGAACTATTCTATAGATATTTCGACAAGACAGTTTCTAGGGCTAATTTTTCGCGTAGAATCGATTGTGCCGGTGCCCGGGTTCCAAATCTCAAGCGGAGCGGAGTTAATGTGTCTTTCTTTGAAAAGGAAATTATGGGCAAAAGTACCTTTTGCGTTCGAATATCGAGGATTTCGACAATGCCATCTTGTTCCTCGTGAAAAAATACATCGGATAGGGCCTTTGGGAAACGCCATAAAAGATTACCTGTCGCGGGAGATTCGACCATAGGAAATTCGATTTTTGGCGTGCCGTGGCCTATGGCCCCAGCTGCCCCAGATTGTCCCAATAGAACTATTCTATAGATATTTCGACAAGACCGTTTCTAGGGGTAATTTTTCGCGTAGAATCGATTGCGACGGTGTCCGGGTTAAAAATCACAAGCGGAGCGGAGTTAATGTGTCTTTCTTCGAAAAGGAAATTATGGGCAAAAGTACCTTTTGCGTTCGAATATCGAGGATTTCGACAATGCCATCTTGTTCGTCGTGAAAAATATATCGGTTAGTGCCTTTGGGAAACGCCATAAAAGATTACCTGTCGCGGGAGATTCGACCATAGGAAATTCGATTTTTGGCGTGCCGTGGCCTATGGCCCCGGCTACCCCAGATTGTCCCAATAGAACTATTCTATAGATATTTCGACAAGACCGTTTCTAGGGGTAATTTTTCGCGTAGAATCGATTGCGCCGATGCCCGGGTTCCAAATCTCAAGCGGAGTGGAGTTAAAGTGGATCTCTTGAAAAATGAATTTAGGGACAAAAATACCTTTTGCGTTCGGATATCGAGAATTTCGACAATGCCATCGTGTTCCTCGTGAAAAAATACATAGGATAGGGCCTTTGGGAAACGCCATAAAAGATTACCTGTGGCGGGAGATTTAATGTTCGTTTATTGAATCTCCGGAATAAATTATTTTATTACATTATTAGTTTAGAAAATTCAATTTTTTTACGAAAAATTAATATTTATTTAATATTTATATTATTAATATTTATATACGAAAAATTAATCAATGAGACGATTCGGCTGCTACCTACGATTCTTGCGAGAGGAGTGCAGTCGGATCTTAAAAAGGATTCGTGTGCTGGACGGGTTTGAAAGTCGTAGAAAAGAAAATACAAATAAATTTAGACCAGAGAATTCTTTAAACTACTAATGTTCGTTTATTGAATCTCCGGAATACATTTTATAATTTACTTAATGTAAAAATATTAATTTTTCGTAAAAAAATTGAATTTTCTAAACTAATAATGTAATAAAATAATTTTTCCCCAGGATTGGAGGTTTCTCTTCGTGCAGATTCGGCATCTAAGGGCTAGACGCAATGCTAGTGGCTTAGAGACCGAAAAACTGACTTCAAGAAGGGCTGAGCGCGATGTCAGTGGCTTCTCTTGATCAGCTGCACTGAAGAAAAAGGAATCACCTTGCCTCCCAGAAGGGCTAGACGCGATGCTAGTAGCTTCTGGGAATTTGAATGCAATCGTGAGGGCTGGTCGCGATGCCAGTGGCTCCGTATTACATTCGTCACAAGGATGATGGAAAGGATTCCTTCTTGGGAAGGGCCAGACGCTATGCTGGTGGCTTCCGAAGGTACTTGCAATTTGGAAAAGGGGCTGGGCGCAATGCCAGTGGCCCTTTCCAAATGCGGGATTTGGAAAATGGATTTCCTTTCTAGAAGGGCTGGACGCGATGCCAGTGGCTTCCAGAATTTGAACACAGTAGAAAGGGCTGGACGCGATGCCAGTGGCTCTCTACTGTATCCCTTTTATAGGGAAAGAGGTTTTTCACCTTTTACGAAGGGCCAGACGCTATGCTGGTAGCTTCTAAGGTGTTGCAATTTGAAAGAGGGGCTAACGCTATGTTAGTAGCCTCTTTCCAATGCAAGATAGGAAGTTCTTCGAGACTTTGAAAAAGGGCTAACGCTATGTTAGTGGCTTTTTCTTCTAAGTCTCGAAGAGGAACGTAGGATTTTGAGAGCAAATTCGTCCTGATCGCTTTGATCGTAGGACTACTCTAATTAAATTGAGATTTGCGCTTATTGCTGTTCTCTTAAGCTGTTGCTTGTTCGAGACAGACGAAGCATCTGCTTCCTCAGAGCTCCTGGTCTTGCCTTTATAGGACATCCTGATGGCATGCGGGAGCCGATTTTGTCCTACCTCTCGGGGGCTCTTCCTCGAGAGGGGCGATTTCCTAACGGAGAGGGTATATTTCGAGTCCCGCGCTTAAGCGTCACATTGGGGCATTTTGAAATTCCTTCCGTTAGGCACGGCTCCCGCGCCTGCTATAGGCTGCCTTCGGAGCCATGTGGGGCAGACCAGGACTCGTGGGAGATGGGGCTCACGCCTATCTTAAGGATAGCGCGTGATAGATAACTCGATTCGTCCTAATTGGACTTGTTCTAATTTCCCTCAGATTCGCCAGGACGCGCTATATGCTAATAGCTAACTTGTCCAGCGGTTATCCATCATTGGGAATGAGTTATTGATCTATATCGGAAATAGATCTTACTTTAATTTAGTTTTAAAGATGGCTGTTAGCGGATGGCTGACAGCCGTCAACAAAGTTAATATTTTATTTTAAAAGGAAAAAAATATTTAATAGAAAAATAATAAGTTTATTTTGAAAAATTATATTGAAAAATTAATTATTTTACTTAATAATATATCTGGTGAGTACTAACCGATATTTTGAATTTCTTCTAATTCTGTGAGGCAGAATTAGAAGTTATTTTATTATTTATTTATTTATTTTTTTTTTTTGGATTGATGGATGGATAAATGGATGGATTTTTAATTATGCAACGTTCTACCAATTCGATAGTTGGTGGAACGTTACATCGCCCCCCCAAAGAAAGTAAACCTTTGAGCGGCAAAGGTGTGCTTTCTTTTTTTTTTTTTTTTTAAAGAGATTACCGCAAACACATTTTTTATGTTATAACAATTGTTATATTCATGAAAAAGAATAACAAAAAACAAGATTTAAATTTAAGTTGATTTTAACACACTTATTGTCTTTTTGTTCAGTCTTCTATTAACCATATTTCGAAGTCCTCCGGAGTCATTTTTCTAAATTTCTCCATCTCCGAGTTTCTTGATGCTTCCTCGGCCATTTTCCTCCTTTTCTCTTGCTCGTTCTTCCTCATGGTTTCCTTGGGTAGTCCTTCCGCCTTCGTCCTTTTCCTCGAGGATGTGGGGATTCTTCTCCTTGAGTGCTTTCGCACGCAGGGGTCCTCAATCGGAGCCTCTACCAGTTTAGCTTTCTTAGGTCCCATGGCTTTGTCAATCATCTGGTTCCTTTTAATTTGGCAGATGATCCCTGGGAGCCGGACCTTTTCGATGCTCTTAATGGTCGGTTTTGATTTCTCCAGGTACTTTTCCTCTGTGTTGGTCTGCTTCGATTTCGTTGTGCGCTTCCTATTTCCTGGCAGCCGGTACCGATGTCCTACCGCCCGTTGGAAAATCCTGGGGTATACGAGTCTTCCCTCGATTTCTTCGTTCGTTTGGGTGCTCTTCTCCATTTTCGGTTGGTGCGTGTTTCGATTTTCCAGTTGTTTCAAGTTTATAACTTTAATCGATTTAGACTAGTTTTAAGGATTTCATGTCCTTCTATAGCATTTTCCTCGAATAGTCGTTTGTGGGAAATTTATTTACTATTATCGTTATAATTGGATTTATTGTTATCTGATTAGCCACTGTCTCTTATTTACATTTCTTAGAAGAAGAGTTGAAGGCCATCCTTCGTGTATTAAAATCTCAATATTTGAATTCTTATGTAGATGTGTAAAGCTGTGTGTGTGTGTGCGATTCTTCCTTCTTCAGTGCGGGGTTTTTGAATTTTCTATTCCTTCCTCTTGTTTAGTGTCCGCCGCAGCAGGACTCCTCTTCCAGTGTAAAGCGCTGTTTTACCTTATTTTGTTTAATGATTATTTCATTTCTTGAAAGGTTAATTCTTGCCTTGGATTTTTTTAGGAAATTTATGCCCAAGATGCATTCATTTTCTATCTCTGGCACCACTATAGCCCATGTATTTGTCGTTGTTGAGCCTAAATTAATTGGTAAGTATACCTTTTTATTCGTTGTTTTTACGTTCCCTTGGGACATCTCGTGTACTTGATCTTTTTCGAAGAAGGTTAATATTTTAGAGAATATTTTTTCGCGATTCTCCCAATACAATTTCTCAGAGATTATGGAAAACTCTGCGCCCGTATCTATTAAGGCAGTAACTTGAAGTTCCCTTATCTGAATTTTCAGAGTTGGACATCTGGTGTTCGTAGTGGCTAACTCTTTTAGTGCCTTTTGGGTGTATTCGTCCTGGATATCTTCCATGTCGGCTTTGTGTTCTATTGCTCGGCGGATGCTTTGCGGTTGATTCCTGTGGATGCTTCTGCTGTTGCTTCGGCTATCGACTGACTGATGATTTTCGGTCCTGATCCTCGATTAATATACCCGAGGATCGAGTCCCACTCCTGGGTATTTTGTCCCTTCCTGGGGATTTTTATCCCTACCATAGGGATTTTTGTCCCTCTCTAGGGATTTTATCCCTCTTCTGGGATTTTTGTGCTGGTGAAGTGGTGGGGACAGAATCATTCCTCTGGTTCGTTGATCCTGTACGGTTTGAGGTCCTGCACGTGGTACATCCCTCTTTCCTCATTTGAGTTCATGTGTTGTAGGATATATGTTGAAGATTTGATCCTTTTCTTGATCCTGTACGGTCCTTCGTAGACTGCCATGAACTTAGCGATCCTCTTAGCTGCTGGATTGGAGACGTTCAGAGCCTTGGCTAGTACCAAGTCTCCTTCTTTGAATTCCTTTAACTTATGCATTTTGTTGTATTTTTCAGCTGCTTTTCCTCGTCTAGAGATGATCGATTGTCGAACCAAGTGGAGTTTTTGTTGATACGCCGTTTCTTGATCTTGCGGCTTGAGTTGAAACCATTTTGTCCACGGTCTTCTTGGTTTTCTGTCCAGCTGAATTTCTATTGGAGTGAATCCTGTAGTTTCATGATGAACTTCATTTATGCAGGTTTCTATCACAGGTAACCATTTAATCCATGATGTGTGATTATTTTTCGTGAATGTCCGGAAAAATCTTCCCAATTCCCTATTGACCCTTTCTACTGGGTTAGCTTGTGGGTGTCGGATGGATGTATGAATCATCTGGATCCCTTTATTTTTTAAAGTCTGTATCCACGTTTTTGAAGTAAATTGGGTACCCAGATCTGAAAGAATTCTTTGTGGTGTCCCTCCTGTGGTTACGTAGTCTTCAAAAAGTGCTTTGAGCGTGGCTTGTGCCGTGGCTCTTGTCAAAGGGTACAGACGCACGTATTTGGAAAAAACATCTATAATGGCTAGGATGTATTTGTAACCATCTTCTGTAGCTGGTAGTGGTCCATAGAAATCCAGTGAAACTAGGTCAGAGGGTTTTTCTGGTACTATTGTTTCTCGATTTCCAAAAGATCCTAATGTGCTGTATTTGTTCCTCTGACAAATGTCACACGTTGCCAATGTCTTGCGGATGATTCGGTGGAATTTCGGCGTGTTGAAGTCTTCCTTTAAGATGAGGTAACATTTTTTCGCGCCAATGTGTCCGTACAATTCGTGACATTCTTTAATTAGCGGCTTGACATGTTTTTCAGGGATGACAATTTTCCAGTTTGGACCGATTTTTTCAAAGAGAACGTCATCGAGCAATCTGTGCTTTTGATATGACATCGGATCTTTCCGTAGATCCTTCTTGATGTTTTTTAATTGTTCATCTTCGTCCTGTTTTTCTCCTAGGTGAGTTATCAATTCTTTGATTTTTTTGGATGTTTTTCTGGCGAGTTTCTGCATCAGAACAGGTCCACCTAAACATATTTCCTGTTGCTTTGTATGAATTTTTTCCGTTTCAGGACGACTCAGCGTGTCAGCAACTTTATTCAGTTTTCCTGGGCAATGTTCAATGGATAAGTCGTAATCCTGGATGGCGAGGATCCATCTAGTGAGTCTAGAGTTCACTAGTCTGCACCTTTTTAAGAATATTAGTGCATTATGATCGGTTATAATGCTGATTTTGGATCCGAGTAAGTATGTTCGGAACTTTTGAAGTGCCCAGACTATGCTGAGCAGTTCTTTTTCTGTTGTGAAATAGCCTAACTCTGGTCCTTTGAGTGTTCGGCTGGCGAAGCAGATCACTTCATCCTCATTTTTGTCGTTCCTTTGGAATAATACTGCGCCGAGCGCATAATCACTCGCATCCGTCTGCAGATAATATTTTTTCTTGTGATCCGGGTACTGCAGGATCACTTCATTGCAAAAGTTTTGCTTTGCTGCATTGAAGGCTTCCGTATGTTTATCCTCCCATTTCCATCGAGTTCCTTTTCTGACGAGGTCCAAGAGCGTTGTTATCGTTTGGGCGTGTTTGTTCGTAAATTTCGTGTAGAAATTTATCAGCCCTAAGAATCCTCTTAGCTGTCTTACATTTTTCGGTGTTGGGAACTGATGGATGGCTTCGATCTTCTCCGGATCTGGACATATTCCTTCAGGTGTAAGGATATGGCCTAAAAACCGAACTTCTTTCCTAAAAAATGAACATTTCTTGAAGCTGATCGTCAATCCATATTCTTGAAGTTGGTTAAAAAGATCTTCCAAATGTTGAAGATGTTCTTCCACAGATCCTGAAATGCAGAGTATATCGTCGACAAAATTGATGATGTGATCTCCCATGTTTCTTAGTACTGGTTCTAAACCTCTAACCAGACTTGCAGTACTCGTTTTTAATCCAAACGGCGTTACATTAAATTCGTAACATTTTCCATAATGGGTAAAAGCCGTATATTTTCTTGATTCTGGATGCAACGGTACTTGCCAGAAACTCGTGGTTAAATCAAGCGTAGACATTATCTTGACTCCTTTGCATTGCTGAAAAAGTATTTCCGGAGGTTGCATGCATTCATTGTCGGAGACTAAGATTTTATTTAATTGTCTCGCATCTAAACATAACCTGACGCTTCCATCCTTTTTTATTACTGTTACCATCGGATTTATGTATGGACTTGTGGAAGGTCTAATTATTTTGAGATTTTTCATTCTTTCGATTTCCTCATTTACCTTTTCTCGGTATGCCATCGGTATTGGATATGACCTGGCTTTGAATGGTTCGTGAGGAACCACTTGAAGACGATGTTCATACGTTTTTAGTCTCCCAGGTCTCTTATCGAATACCTCGATGTTCTTCTCCAATAGTTTTCGAAACTTTAGTTTTTCGGCGTTGTCCAAATCGTTGCAAGCATCAGTTGTATCCTGGATTTCCTTATTCGTTGGGTAGAAAACTTCTTCTTCCTTCCTTATTACTTGGATACTTTTGCAGCTTTCTTCTTTCATCGTTAATTCGATGGCTGGTTTCGAATAATCTTGTGATTTTAATGACATCTGAAAATTTTCTAAGTTGATGATGGTCTTCTCTCTCTTTAGAAAATCAATGCCTAAAATACAATCCATTGTTAATTTTGGTATAATTAACAAGATCAATTTGGATGTGTAATCTTTCATTTTTATTTCGGCAAAAATCTGTCTCTTAATTCTTGTAAATTTTTCTGACAGTGCTCCCTTAACCATCGTTTGACAGATTGGTAGGGTTGGAACTTTTCCGAAAACTCCTTTGTGTCGTTCGAAAAGTGTTTCGGAAATTGCCGAAACTTCACTCCCTGTGTCAATAAGGGCTTTCGTTTTGATTCCTTCGATTTTTACCGTGATAGTTGGACATTTTTCCAGCTTTTGTCTGAAAATCTTTGTCTCTTCGAGCAGGTCAGTACGCATATCCTTCCCAATTGTCTGCGTCGTGCAACTTCTTACAGGGAAGGATCCTGACACGACGCATCGTAGTTTTCCTGATCCTCTTCGAGATCTGAATCAGAATCTGAATCTCTGACAATCGCTCGAATTGTCCTCTGAGGTTTCTTTTTAGGATCAAAGATCTTTCTATTCTCTTTAATATCCTTAAGATTTTCATTTTTATTGTTGTTGAATGATGTGGAGGGTTTTGGAACTTCTCTTGACTCCTGTTTCTCCAAACTTTTAATTTCAAATGGTTTACCATTGCCTCTGTTCCAATTTGGCTTTATTTTGCCGTCTGCATGTTGGTTCCATGTAGGTTTGGATTCTCGGGGTTTCTCTTTTTTATTATTTAGAACCCCAGCTTCGTCGAATCTTTCTAGTAGATCCAAAAAGTCATTTATCCTGGTAAGTCCTCTAGCTAATACGGCGGTGCGTATTTCCTCTGAGAAGTGTCTCGCTAATTTTATGACAATCTCTCTATCTGAGAGTGGTGGGGTTAATTCCTTAGCTATGGCAATGAGTTTAAGAGAATATTCCACTCTCTTGCATTTCTTAGAAACATCATAATATCCGAATTCTATGTCTTCTTTGGCTTTGTGTTGTTTTTCCTCATTCCAATATCTTCGACGAAATAGTTCTCCGAAATCTTCTAGAGTGTGAACCTCACTTTCTATGAGGGACCACCAATCTTTTACCGATCCAGAGAGACTCTGAGATATCAAGACTCTTATATCATGATGTCTCCCTAGGGCTACATGATATTTTTTTAAGTCATTTAGGTATCTCATCGGTCTTTCTCCTGGTGCGTTTTTAAAGGTGGGTAGATTTAATTTTGGATTTCCCCATTGCTTTGGTTCATTCCCCATGGATCTGGGATTCAAATTTATTCTTGTGGATTCCCTGGGAATCGCACCTGCAAAGTTTGCGGCTGGAAATTCCCTTTCTTGTGGAGATATTCTCGTGTCTTGATGGGTCTGGAATCCGGACATAGATTTCCTCACGTTTTCCTCAATTTTAATCTGACATTGTTGCAATCTCCCATCGATGGATTGGTCAAGATTGCCTAGTCGTCGGTCCAGTTCTTTGAATCTCCTTTCATTCTCTTCCTTCATAAGATGTAGGAGTTCGCGAATTGCATTCCCTTGGTCGACTAGCAGCGTTTGTGCAGGTGGAGGCGGTAATCCCGTAACAAATCCAGGTAACCTTCTTGGCGGTAGTTCCGTGCGATCGGCTCCATCTTCTGGGCTTGAAATATACCCTCTTGCTCCCTCTTCTTCCATGGTGCTGCAATTCTTCTTCTTTTATTTTCTTGAGTGGATATTTCTTTATTATCCTCTTGAGTCTTTTTTGATGATTAAGAGTTCATTTATTTTCAATGGATTTATTACAATTTTATTTACTACAAATTTCTTTTCCTAACTATCTAAAATCCCGTCCCTGTTCGGGCGCCAATGCCCAATGCGCCGATGCCCGGGTTCCAAATCTCAAGCGGAGTGGAGTTAAAGTGGATCTCTTGAAAAATGAATTTAGGGACAAAAATACCTTTTGCTTTCGGATATCGAGAATTTCGACAATGCCATCGTGTTCCTCGTGAAAAAATACATAGGATAGGGCCTTTGGGAAACGCCATAAAAGATTACCTGTGGCGGGAGATTCGACTATAGGAAATTTGATTATTGGCGTGCCGTGGCCTATGGCCCCGGCTACCCCAGATTGTCCCAATAGAACTATTCTATAGATATTTCGACAAGACCGTTTCTAGAGGTAATTTTTCGCGTAGAATCGATTGCGCCGGTGCCCGGGTTCCAAATCTCAAGCGGAGTGGAGTTAAAGTGAATCTCTTGAAAAATGAATTTAGGGACAAAAATACCTTTTGCGTTCGGATATCGAGAATTTCGACAATGCCATCGTGTTCCTCGTGAAAAAATACATAGGATAGGGCCTTTGGGAAACGCCATAAAATATTACCTGTGGCGGGAGATTCGACCATAGGAAATTCGATTTTTGGCGTTCCGTGGCCTATGGCCCCGGCTAACCCAGATTGTCCCAATAGAACTATTCTATAGATATTTCGACAAGACCGTTTCTAGGGGTAATTTTTCGCGTAGAATCGATTGCGCTTGTGCCCGGGTTCCAAATCTCAAGCGGAGTGGAGTCAAAGTGGATCTCTTGAAAAATGAATTTAGTGACAAAAGTACCTTTTGCGTTCGTATATCGAGGATTTCGACAATGCCATCGTGTTCCTCGTGAAAAAATACATCGGATAGGGCCTTTGGGAAACGCCATAAAAGATTACCTGTCGCGGGAGATTCGACCATAGGAAATTCGATTTTTGGCGTGCCGTGGCCTATGGCCCCGGCTACCCCAGATTGTCCCAATAGAACTATTCTATAGATATTTCGACAAGACCGTTTCTAGGGGTAATTTTTCGCGTAGAATCGATTGCGCCGGTGCCCGGGTTCCAAATCTCAAGCGGAGTGGAGTTAAAGTGGATCTCTTGAAAAATGAATTTAGGGACAGAAATACCTTTTGCGTTCGGATATCGAGAATTTCGACAATGCCATCGTGTTCCGCGTGAAAAAATACATAGGATAGGGTTTTGGGAAACGCCATAAAAGATTACCTGTGGCGGGAGATTCGACCATAGGAAATTCGATTTTTGGCGTGCCGTGGCCTATGGCCCCGGCAGCCCCAGATTGTCCCAATAGAACTATTCTAAAGATATTTCGACAAGACCGTTTCTAGGGCTAATTTTTCGCGTAGAATCGATTGCGCCGGTGCCCGGGTTCCAAATCTCAAGTGGAGTGGAGTTAAAGTGGATCTCTTGAAAAATAAATTTAGGGACAAAAATACCTTTTGCGTTCGGATATCGAGAATTTCGACAATGCCATCGTGTTCCTCGTGAAAAAATACATAGGATAGGGCCTTTGGGAAACGCCATAAAAGATTACCTGTCCCGGGAGATTCGATTTTTGGCGTGCCGTGGCCTATGGCCCCAGCTGCCCCAGATTGTCCCAATAGAACTATTCTATAGATATTTCGACAAGACCGTTTCTAGGGGTAATTTTTCGCGTAGAATCGATTGCGACGGTGTCCGGGTTAAAAATCACAAGCGGAGCGGAGTTAATGTGTCTTTCTTCGAAAAGGAAATTATGGGCTAAAGTACCTTTTGCGTTCGAACATCGAGGATTTCGACAATGCCATCTTGTTCGTCGTGAAAAAATACATCGGATAGGGCCTTTGGGAAACGCCATAAAAGATTACCTGTCCCGGGAGATTCGATTTTTGGCGTGCCGTGGCTTATGGCCCCAGCTGCCCCAGATTGTCCCAATAGAACTATTCTATAGATATTTCGACAAGACCGTTTCTAGGTGTAATTCTTCGCGTAGAATCGATTGCGCCGGTGCCCGGGTTCCAAATCTCAAGCGAAGTGGAGTCAAAGTGGATCTCTTGAAAAATGAATTTAGGGACAGAAATACCTTTTGCGTTCGGATATTGAGGATTTCGACAATGCCATCGTGTTCCTCGTGAAAAAATACATCGGATAGGGCCTTTGGGAAACGCCATAAAAGATTACCTGTCGCTGGAGATTCGACCATAGGAAATTCGATTTTTGGCGTGCCGTGGCCTATGGCCCCGGCTACCCCAGATTGTCCCAATTGAACTATTCTATAGATATTTCGACAAGACCGTTTCTAGGGGTAATTTTTCGCGTAGAATCGATTGCGCCGGTGCCCGGGTTCCAAATCTCAAGCGGAGTGGAGTTAAAGTGGATCTCTTGAAAAATGAATTTAGGGACAGAAATACCTTTTGCGTTCGGATATCGAGAATTTCGACAATGCCATCGTGTTCCGCGTGAAAAAATACATAGGATAGGGTTTTGGGAAACGCCATAAAAGATTACCTGTGGCGGGAGATTCGACCATAGGAAATTCGATTTTTGGCGTGCCGTGGCTTATGGCCCCGGCTGCCCCAGATTGTCCCAATAGAACTATTCTAAAGATATTTCGACAAGACCGTTTCTAGGGCTAATTTTTCGCGTAGAATCGATTGCGCCGGTGCCCGGGTTAAAAATCACAAGCGGAGCGGAGTTAATGTGTCTTTCTTCGAAAAGGAAATTATGGGCAAAAGTACCTTTTGCGTTCGAATATCGAGGATTTCGACAATGCGATCTTGTTCCTCGTGAAAAAATACATCGGATAGGGCCATTGGGAAACGCCATAAAAGAATACCTGTCGCGGGAGATTCGACCATAGGAAACTCGATTTTTGGCGTGCCGTGGCCTATGGCCCCGGCTGTCCCAGATTGTCCCAATAGAACTATTCTATAGATATTTCGACAAGACCGTTTCTAGGGCTAATTTTTCGCGTAGAATCGATTGCGCCGGTGCCCGGGTTCCAAATCTCAAGCCGAGTGGAGTCAAAGTGGATCTCTTGAAAAATGAATTTAGGGACAAAAATACCTTTTGCGTTCGGATATCGAGGATTTCGTCAATGCCATCGTGTTCCTCGTGAAAAAATACATCGGATAGGGCCTTTGGGAAACGCCAGAAAAGATTACCTGTCGCGGGAGATTCGACCATAGGAAATTCGATTTTTGGCGTGCCGTGGCCTATGGCCCCGGCTGCCCCAGATTGTCCCAATAGAACTATTCTATAGATATTTCGACAAGACCGTTTCTAGCGGTAATTTTTCGCGTAGAATCGATTGCGCTGGTGCCCGGGTTCCAAATCTCAAGCGGAGCGGAGTTAATGTGCCTTTCTTCGAAAAGGAAATTATGGGCAAAAGTACCATTTGCGTTCGAATATCGAGGATTTCGACAATGCGACCTTGTTCGTCGTGAAGAAATACATCGGATAAGGCCTTTGGGGAAAGCCATAAAAGATTACCTGTCGCGGGAGACTCGACCATAGGAAATTCGATTTTTGGCGTGCCGTGGCCTATGGCCCCGGCTTCCCCAGATTGTCCTAATAGAACTATTCTATAGATATTTCGACAAGACCGTTTCTAGCGGTAATTTTTCGCGTAGAATCGATTGCGCTGGTGCCCGGGTTCCAAATCTCAAGCGGAGCGGAGTTAATGTGCCTTTTTTCGAAAAGGAAATTATGGGCAAAAGTACCATTTGCGTTCGAATATCGAGGATTTCGACAATGCCATCTTGTTCCTCGTGAAAAAATACATCGGATAGGGCCTTTGGGAAACGCCATAAAAGATTACCTGTCGCGGGAGATTCGACCATAGGAAATTCGATTTTTGGCGTGCCGTGGCCTATGGCCCCGGCTACCCCAGATTGTCCCAATAGAACTATTCTATAGATATTTCGACAAGACCGTTTCTAGGGGTAATTTTTCGCGTAGAATCGATTGCGCCGGTGCCCGGGTTCCAAATCTCAAGCGGAGTGGAGTTAAAGTGGATCTCTTGAAAAATGAATTTAGGGACAGAAATACCTTTTGCGTTCGGATATCGAGAATTTCGACAATGCCATCGTGTTCCTCGTGAAAAAATACATCGGATAGGGCCTTTGGGAAACGCCATAAAAGATTACCTGTCGCGGGAGATTCGACCATAGGAAATTCGATTTATGGCGTGCCGTGGCCTTTGGCCCCAGCTGCCCCAGATTGTCCCAATAGAACTATTCTATAGATATTACGACAAGACCGTTTCTAGGGGTAATTTTTCGCGTAGAATCGATTGCGACGGTGCCCGGGTTCCAAATCTCAAGCGGAGCGGACTTAATGTGTCTTTCTTCGAAAAGGAAATTATGGGCAAAAGTAGCTTTTGCGTTCGAATATCGAGGATTTCGACAATGCGATCTTTTTCGTCGTGAAGAAATACATCGGATAAGGCCTCTGGGGAAAGCCATAAAAGATTACCTGTCGCGGGAGACTCGACCATAGGAAATTCGATTATTGGCGTGCCGTGGCCTATGGCCCCGGCTTCCCCAGATTGTCCTAATAGAACTATTCTATAGATATTTCGACAAGACCGTTTCTAGCGGTAATTTTTCGCGTAGAATCGATTGCGCTGGTGCCCGGGTTCCAAATCTCAAGCGGAGCGGAGTTAATGTGCCTTTCTTCGAAAAGGAAATTATGGGCAAAAGTACCATTTGCGTTCGAATATCGAGGATTTCGACAATGCCATCTTGTTCCTCGTGAAAAAATACATCGGATAGGGCCTTTGGGAAACGCCATAAAAGATTACCTGTCGCGGGAGATTCGACCATAGGAAATTCGATTTTTGGCGTGCCGTGGCCTATGGCCCCGGCTACCCCAGATTGTCCCAATAGAACTATTCTATAGATATTTCGACAAGACCGTTTCTAGGGGTAATTTTTCGCGTAGAATCGATTGCGCCGGTGCCCGGGTTCCAAATCTCAAGCGGAGTGGAGTTAAAGTGGATCTCTTGAAAAATGAATTTAGGGACAGAAATACCTTTTGCGTTCGGATATCGAGAATTTCGACAATGCCATCGTGTTCCTCGTGAAAAAATACATCGGATAGGGCCTTTGGGAAACGCCATAAAAGATTACCTGTCGCGGGAGATTCGACCATAGGAAATTCGATTTATGGCGTGCCGTGGCCTTTGGCCCCAGCTGCCCCAGATTGTCCCAATAGAACTATTCTATAGATATTACGACAAGACCGTTTCTAGGGGTAATTTTTCGCGTAGAATCGATTGCGACGGTGCCCGGGTTCCAAATCTCAAGCGGAGCGGACTTAATGTGTCTTTCTTCGAAAAGGAAATTATGGGCAAAAGTACCTTTTGCGTTCGAATATCGAGGATTTCGACAATGCGATCTTGTTCGTCGTGAAGAAATACATCGGATAAGGCCTCTGGGGAAAGCCATAAAAGATTACCTGTCGCGGGAGACTCGACCATAGGAAATTCGATTTTTGGCGTGCCGTGGCCTATGGCCCCGGCTTCCCCAGATTGTCCTAATAGAACTATTCTATAGATATTTCGACAAGACCGTTTCTAGCGGTAATTTTTCGCGTAGAATCGATTGCGACGGTGCCCGGGTTCCAAATCTCAAGCGGAGCGGACTTAATGTGTCTTTCTTCGAAAAGGAAATTATGGGCAAAAGTACCTTTTGCGTTCGAATATCGAGGATTTCGACAATGCGATCTTGTTCGTCGTGAAGAAATACATCGGATAAGGCCTCTGGGGAAAGCCATAAAAGATTACCTGTCGCGGGAGACTCGACCATAGGAAATTCGATTTTTGGCGTGCCGTGGCCTATGGCCCCGGCTTCCCCAGATTGTCCTAATAGAACTATTCTATAGATATTTCGACAAGACCGTTTCTAGCGGTAATTTTTCGCGTAGAATCGATTGCGCCGGTGCCCGGGTTCCAAATCTCAAGCGGAGTGGAGTCAATGTGGATCTCTTGAAAAATGAATTGAGGGACAAAAATACCTTTTGCGTTCGGATATCGAGGATTTCGTCAATGTCATCGCGTTCCTCGTGAAAAAATACATCGGATAGGGCCTTTGGGAAACGCCATAAAAGATTACCTGTCGCGGGAGACTCGACCATAGGAAATTCGATTTTTGGCGTGCCGTGGCCTATGGCCCCGGCTTCCCCAGATTGTCCTAATAGAACTATTCTATAGATATTTCGACAAGACCGTTTCTAGCGGTAATTTTTCGCGTAGAATCGATTGCGCTGGTGCCCGGGTTCCAAATCTCAAGCGGAGTGGAGTTAAAGTGGATCTCTTGAAAAATGAATTTAGGGACAAAAATACCTTTTGCGTTCGGATATCGAGAATTTCGACAATGCCATCGTGTTCCTCGTGAAAAAATACATCGGATAGGGCCTTTGGGAAACGCCATAAAAGATTACCTGTCGCGGGAGATTCGACCATAGGAAATTCGATTTATGGCGTGCCGTGGCCTTTGGCCCCAGCTGCCCCAGATTGTCCTAATAGAACTATTCTATAGATATTTCGACAAGACCGTTTCTAGGGCTAATTTTTCGCGTAGAATCGATTGCGCCGGTGCCCGGGTTCCAAATCTCAAGCGGAGTGGAGTTAAAGTGGATCTCTTGAAAAATGAATTTAGGGACAAAAATACCTTTTGCGTTCGGATATCGAGAATTTCGACAATGCCATCGTGTTCCTCGTGAAAAAATACATAGGATAGGGCCTTTGGGAAATGCCTTAAAAGATTACCTGTGGCGGGAGATTCGACTATAGGAAATTTGATTATTGGCGTGCCGTGGCCTATGGCCCCGGCTACCCCAGATTGTCCCAATAGAACTATTCTATAGATATTTCGACAAGACCGTTTCTAGGGATAATTTTTCGCGTAGAATCGATTGCGCTTGTGCCCGGGTTCCAAATCTCAAGCGGAGTGGAGTCAAAGTGGATCTCTTGAAAAATGAATTTAGTGACAAAAGTACCTTTTGCGTTCGGATATGGAGGATTTCGACAATGCCATCGTGTTCCTCGTGAAAAAATACATCGGATAGGGCCTTTGGGAAACGCCATAAAAGATTACCTGTCGCGGGAGATTCGACCATAGGAAATTCGATTTTTGACGTGCCGTGGCCTATGGCCCCGGCTACCCCAGATTGTCCCAATAGAACTATTCTATAGATATTTCGACAAGACCGTTTCTAGGGCTAATTTTTCGCGTAGAATCGATTGCGCCGGTGCCCGGGTTCCAAATCTCAAGTGGAGTGGAGTTAAAGTGGATCTCTTGAAAAATAAATTTAGGGACAAAAATACCTTTTGCGTTCGGATATCGAGAATTTCGACAATGCCATCGTGTTCCTCGTGAAAAAATACATCGGATAGGGCCTTTGGGAAACGCCATAAAAGATTACCTGTCGCGGGAGATTCGAACATAGGAAATTCGATTTTTGGCGTGCCGTGGCCTTTGGCCCCAGCTGCCCCAGATTGTCCCAATAGAACTATTCTATAGATATTTCGACAAGACCGTTTCTAGGGATAATTTTTCGCGTAGAATCGATTGCGCCGGTGCCCGGGTTCCAAATCTCAAGCGGAGTGGAGTTAAAGTGGATCTCTTGAAAAATGAATTTAGGGACAAAAATACCTTTTGCGTTCGGATATCGAGAATTTCGACAATGCCATCGTGTTCCTCGTGAAAAAATACATAGGATAGGGCCTTTGGGAAACGCCATAAAATATTACCTGTGGCGGGAGATTCGACCATAGGAAATTCGATTTTTGGCGTGCCGTGGCCTATGGCCCCGGCTACCCCAGATTGTCCCAATAGAACTATTCTATAGATATTTCGACAAGACCGTTTCTAGGGGTATTTTTTCGCGTAGAATCGATTGCGCTTGTGCCCGGGTTCCAAATCTCAAGCGGAGTGGAGTCAAAGTGGATCTCTTGAAAAATGAATTTAGTGACAAAAGTACCTTTTGCGTTCGGATATCGAGGATTTCGACAATGCCATCGTGTTCCTCGTGAAAAAATACATCGGATAGGGCCTTTGGGAAACGCCATAAAAGATTACCTGTCGCGGGAGATTCGACCATAGGAAATTCGATTTTTGGCGTGCCGTGGCCTATGGCCCCGGCTGCCCCAGATTGTCCCAATAGAACTATTCTAAAGATATTTCGACAAGACCGTTTCTAGGGCTAATTTTTCGCGTAGAATCGATTGCGCCGGTGCCCGGGTTCCAAATCTCAAGTGGAGTGGAGTTAAAGTGGATCTCTTGAAAAATAAATTTAGGGACAAAAATACCTTTTGCGTTCGGATATCGAGAATTTCGACAATGCCATCGTGTTCCTCGTGAAAAAATACATAGGATAGGGCTTTTGGGAAACGCCATAAAATATTACCTGTGGCGGGAGATTCGACCATAGGAAATTCGATTTTTGGCGTGCCGTGGCCTATGGCCCCGGCTACCCCAGATTGTCCCAATAGAACTATTCTATAGATATTTCGACAAGAACGTTTCTAGGGGTAATTTTTCGCGTAGAATCGATTGCGCTTGTGCCCGGGT
The DNA here is from genome assembly GCA_949825005.1 of Gasteruption jaculator. NCBI lineage: Eukaryota > Metazoa > Arthropoda > Insecta > Hymenoptera > Gasteruptiidae > Gasteruption > Gasteruption jaculator. Next base: position 27,160 of record CATKWD010000005.1, read on the forward strand.
TCCAAATCTCAAGCGGAGTGGAGTCAAAGTGGATCTCTTGAAAAATGAATTTAGTGACAAAAGTACCTTTTGCGTTCGGATATCGAGAATTTCGACAATGCTATCGTGTTCCGCGTGAAAAAATACATAGGATAGGGTTTTGGGAAACGCCATAAAAGATTACCTGTGGCGGGAGATTCGACCATAGTAAATTCGATTTTTGGCGTGCCGTGGCCTATGGCCCCGGCTACCCCAGATTGTCCCAATAGAACTATTCTATAGATATTTCGACAAGACCGTTTCTAGGGGTAATTTTTCGCGTAGAATCGATTGCGCCGGTGCCCGGGTTCCAAATCTCAAGCGGAGTGGAGTTAAAGTGGATCTCTTGAAAAATGAATTTAGGGACAAAAATACCTTTTGCGTTCGGATATCGAGAATTCCGACAATGCCATCGTGTTCCTCGTGAAAAAATACATAGGATAGGGCCTTTGGGAAACGCCATAAAATATTACCTGTGGCGGGAGATTCGACCATAGGAAATTCGATTTTTGGCGTGCCGTGGCCTATGGCCCCGGCTACCCCAGATTGTCCCAATAGAACTATTCTATAGATATTTCGACAAGACCGTTTCTAGGGGTAATTTTTCACGTAGAATCGATTGCGCCGATGCCCGGGTTCCAAATCTCAAGCGGAGCGGAGTTAATGTGTCTTTCTTCGAAAAGGAAATTATGGGCAAAAGTACCTTTTGCGTTCGAATATCGAGGATTTCGACAATGCCATCTTGTTCCTCGTGAAAAAATACATCGGATAGGGCCTTTGGGAAACGCCATAAAAGATTACCTGTCGCGGGATATTCGACCATAGGAAATTCGACCTTTGGCGTGCCGTGGCCTATGGCCCCGGCTGCCCCAGATTGTCCCAATAGAACTATTCTATAGATATTTCGACAAGACCGTTTCTAGGGGTAATCTTTCGTGTAGAATCGATTGCGCGGGTGCCCGGGTTCCAAATCTCAAGCGGAGCGGAGTTAATGTGTCTTTCTTTGAAAAGGAAATTATGGGCAAAAGTACCTTTTGCGTTCGAATATCGAGGATTTCGACAATGCCATCTTGTTCCTCGTGAAAAAATACATCGGATAGGGCCTTTGGGAAACGCCATAAAAGATTACCTGTCGCGGGAGATTCGACCATAGGAAATTCGATTTTTGGCGTGCCGTGGCCTATGGCCCCAGCTGCCCCAGATTGTCCCAATAGAACTATTCTATAGATATTTCGACAAGACCGTTTCTAGGGGTAATTTTTCGCGTAGAATCGATTGCGCCGGTGCCCGGGTTCCAAATCTCAAGCGGAGTGGAGTTAAAGTGGATCTCTTGAAAAATGAATTTAGGGACAAAAATACCTTTTGCGTTCGGATATCGAGAATTCCGACAATGCCATCGTGTTCCTCGTGAAAAAATACATCGGATAGGGCCTTTGGGAAACGCCATAAAAGATTACCTGTCGCGGGAGATTCGACCATAGGAAATTCGATTTTTGGCGTGCCGTGGCCTATGGCCCCGGCTGCCCCAGATTGTCCCAATAGAACTATTCTAAAGATATTTCGACAAGACCGTTTCTAGGGCTAATTTTTCGCGTAGAATCGATTGCGCCGGTGCCCGGGTTCCAAATCTCAAGTGGAGTGGAGTTAAAGTGGATCTCTTGAAAAATAAATTTAGGGACAAAAATACCTTTTGCGTTCGGATATCGAGAATTTCGACAATGCCATCGTGTTCCTCGTGAAAAAATACATCGGATAGGGCCTTTGGGAAACGCCATAAAAGATTACCTGTCGCGGGAGATTCGACCATAGGAAATTCGATTTTTGGCGTGCCGTGGCCTTTGGCCCCAGCTACCCCAGATTGTCCCAATAGAACTATTCTATAGATATTACGACAAGACCGTTTCTAGGGGTAATTTTTCGCGTAGAATCGATTGCGACGGTGCCCGGGTTCCAAATCTCAAGCGGAGCGGACTTAATGTGTCTTTCTTCGAAAAGGAAATTATGGGCAAAAGTACCTTTTGCGTTCGAATATCGAGGATTTCGACAATGCGATCTTGTTCGTCGTGAAGAAATACATCGGATAAGGCCTTTGGGGAAAGCCATAAAATATTACCTGTCGCGGGAGACTCGACCATAGGAAATTCGATTTTTGGCGTGCCGTGGCCTATGGCCCCGGCTGCCCCAGATTGTCCCAATAGATTTATTCTAAAGATATTTCGACAAGACCGTTTGTAGGGCTAATTTTTCGCGTAGAATCGATATCGCCGGTGCCCGGGTTCCAAATCTCAAGTGGAGTGGAGTTAAAGTGGATCTCTTGAAAAATAAATTTAGGGACAAAAATACCTTTTGCGTTCGGATATCGAGAATTTCGACAATGCCATCGTGTTCCTCGTGAAAAAATACATCGGATAGGGCCTTTGGGAAACGCCATAAAAGATTACCTGTCGCGGGAGATTCGACCATAGGAAATTCGATTTTTGGCGTGCCGTGGCCTATGGCCCCGGCTGCCCCAGATTGTCCCAATAGAACTATTCTAAAGATATTTCGACAAGACCGTTTCTAGGGCTAATTTTTCGCGTAGAATCGATTGCGCCGGTGCCCGGGTTCCAAATCTCAAGTGGAGTGGAGTTAAAGTGGATCTCTTGAAAAATAAATTTAGGGACAAAAATACCTTTTGCGTTCGGATATCGAGAATTTCGACAATGCCATCGTGTTCCTCGTGAAAAAATACATCGGATAGGGCCTTTGGGAAACGCCATAAAAGATTACCTGTCGCGGGAGATTCGACCATAGGAAATTCGATTTTTGGCGTGCCGTGGCCTTTGGCCCCAGCTACCCCAGATTGTCCCAATAGAACTATTCTATAGATATTACGACAAGACCGTTTCTAGGGGTAATTTTTCGCGTAGAATCGATTGCGACGGTGCCCGGGTTCCAAATCTCAAGCGGAGCGGACTTAATGTGTCTTTCTTCGAAAAGGAAATTATGGGCAAAAGTACCTTTTGCGTTCGAATATCGAGGATTTCGACAATGCGATCTTGTTCGTCGTGAAGAAATACATCGGATAAGGCCTTTGGGGAAAGCCATAAAATATTACCTGTCGCGGGAGACTCGACCATAGGAAATTCGATTTTTGGCGTGCCGTGGCCTATGGCCCCGGCTGCCCCAGATTGTCCCAATAGATTTATTCTAAAGATATTTCGACAAGACCGTTTGTAGGGCTAATTTTTCGCGTAGAATCGATATCGCCGGTGCCCGGGTTCCAAATCTCAAGTGGAGTGGAGTTAAAGTGGATCTCTTGAAAAATAAATTTAGGGACAAAAATACCTTTTGCGTTCGGATATCGAGAATTTCGACAATGTCATCGTGTTCCTCGTGAAAAAATACATCGGATAGGGCCTTTGGGAAACGCCATAAAAGATTACCTGTCGCGGGAGTTTCGACCATAGGAAATTCGATTTTTGGCGTGCGGTGGCCTATGGCCCCGGCTGCCCCAGATTGTCCCAATAGAACTATTCTATAGATATTTCGACAAGACCGTTTCTAGGGGTAATCTTTCGTGTAGAATCGATTGCGCGGGTGCCCGGGTTCCAAATCTCAAGCGGAGCGGAGTTAATGTGTCTTTCTTTGAAAAGGAAATTATGGGCAAAAGTACCTTTTGCGTTCGAATATCGAGGATCTCGACAATGCCATCTTGTTCCTCGTGAAAAAATACATCGGATAGGGCCTTTGGGAAACGCCATAAAAGATTACCTGTCGCGGGAGATTCGACCATAGGAAATTCGATTTTTGGCGTGCCGTGGCCTATGGCCACAGCTGCCCCAGATTGTCCCAATAGAACTATTCCATAGATATTACGACAAGACCGTTTCTAGGGGTAATTTTTCGCGTAGAATCGATTGCGCCGGTGCCCGGGTTCCAAATCTCAAGCGGAGTGGAGTTAAAGTGGATCTCTTGAAAAATGAATTTAGGGACAGAAATACCTTTTGCGTTCGGATATCGAGAATTTCGACAATGCCATCGTGTTCCGCGTGAAAAAATACATAGGATAGGGTTTTGGGAAACGCCATAAAAGATTACCTGTGGCGGGAGATTCGACTATAGGAAATTCGATTTTTGGCGTGCCGTGGCCTATGGCCCCGGCTGCCCCAGATTGTCCCAATAGAACTATTCTAAAGATATTTCGACAAGACCGTTTCTAGGGCTAATTTTTCGCGTAGAATCGATTGCGCCGGTGCCCGGGTTCCAAATCTCAAGCGGAGTGGAGTCAAAGTGGATCTCTTGAAAAATGAATTTAGGGGCAAAAATACCTTTTGCGTTCGGATATCGAGGATTTCGTCAATGTCATCGCGTTCCTCGTGAAAAAATACATCGGATAGGGCCTTTGGGAAACGCCATAAAAGATTACCTGTCGCGGGAGATTCGACCATAGGAAATTCGATTTTTGGCGTGCCGTGGCCTATGGCCCCGGCTGCCCCAGATTGTCCCAATAGAACTATTCTATAGATATTTCGACAAGACCGTTTCTAGGGCTAATTTTTCGCGTAGAATCGATTGCGCCGGTGCCCGGGTTCCAAATCTCAAGCCGAGTGGAGTCAAAGTGGATCTCTTGAAAAATGAATTTAGGGACAAAAATACCTTTTGCGTTCGGATATCGAGGATTTCGTCAATGCCATCGTGTTCCTCGTGAAAAAATACATCGGATAGGGCCTTTGGGAAACGCCAGAAAAGATTACCTGTCGCGGGAGATTCGACCATAGGAAATTCGATTTTTGGCGTGCCGTGGCCTATGGCCCCGGCTGCCCCAGATTGTCCCAATAGAACTATTCTATAGATATTTCGACAAGACCGTTTCTAGCGGTAATTTTTCGCGTAGAATCGATTGCGCTGGTGCCCGGGTTCCAAATCTCAAGCGGAGCGGAGTTAATGTGCCTTTCTTCGAAAAGGAAATTATGGGCAAAAGTACCATTTGCGTTCGAATATTGAGGATTTCGACAATGCGACCTTGTTCGTCGTGAAGAAATACATCGGATACGGCCTTTGGGGAAAGCCATAAAAGATTACCTGTCGCGGGAGACTCGACCATAGGAAATTCGATTTTTGGCGTGCCGTGGCCTATGGCCCCGGCTTCCCCAGATTGTCCTAATAGAACTATTCTATAGATATTTCGACAAGACCGTTTCTAGCGGTAATTTTTCGCGTATAATCGATTGCGCTGGTGCCCGGGTTCCAAATCTCAAGCGGAGCGGAGTTAATGTGCCTTTCTTCGAAAAGGAAATTATGGGCAAAAGTACCATTTGCGTTCGAATATCGAGGATTTCGACAATGCCATCTTGTTCCTCGTGAAAAAATACATCGGATAGGGCCGTTGGGAAACGCCATAAAAGATTACCTGTCGCGGGAGATTCGACCATAGGAAATTCGATTTTTGGCGTGCCGTGGCCTATGGCCCCGGCTACCCCAGATTGTCCCAATAGAACTATTCTATAGATATTTCGACAAGACCGTTTCTAGGGGTAATTTTTCGCGTAGAATCGATTGCGCCGGTGCCCGGGTTCCAAATCTCAAGCGGAGTGGAGTTAAAGTGGATCTCTTGAAAAATGAATTTAGGGACAGAAATACCTTTTGCGTTCGGATATCGAGAATTTCGACAATGCCATCGTGTTCCTCGTGAAAAAATACATCGGATAGGGCCTTTGGGAAACGCCATAAAAGATTACCTGTCGCGGGAGATTCGACCATAGGAAATTCGATTTATGGCGTGCCGTGGCCTTTGGCCCCAGCTGCCCCAGATTGTCCCAATAGAACTATTCTATAGATATTACGACAAGACCGTTTCTAGGGGTAATTTTTCGCGTAGAATCGATTGCGACGGTGCCCGGGTTCCAAATCTCAAGCGGAGCGGACTTAATGTGTCTTTCTTCGAAAAGGAAATTATGGGCAAAAGTACCTTTTGCGTTCGAATATCGAGGATTTCGACAATGCGATCTTGTTCGTCGTGAAGAAATACATCGGATAAGGCCTCTGGGGAAAGCCATAAAAGATTACCTGTCGCGGGAGACTCGACCATAGGAAATTCGATTTTTGGCGTGCCGTGGCCTATGGCCCCGGCTTCCCCAGATTGTCCTAAGAGAACTATTCTATAGATATTTCGACAAGACCGTTTCTAGCGGTAATTTTTCGCGTAGAATCGATTGCGCTGGTGCCCGGGTTCCAAATCTCAAGCAAAGCGGAGTTAATGTGCCTTTCTTCGAAAAGGAAATTATGGGCAAAAGTACCATTTGCGTTCGAATATCGAGGATTTCGACAATGCCATCTTGTTCCTCGTGAAAAAATACATCGGATAGGGCCTTTGGGAAACGCCATAAAAGATTACCTGTCGCGGGAGATTCGACCATAGGAAATTCGATTTTTGGCGTGCCGTGGCCTATGGCCCCGGCTACCCCAGATTGTCCCAATAGAACTATTCTAAAGATATTTCGACAAGACCGTTTCTAGGGCTAATTTTTCGCGTAGAATCGATTGCGCCGGTGCCCGGGTTCCAAATCTCAAGTGGAGTGGAGTTAAAGTGGATCTCTTGAAAAATAAATTTAGGGACAAAAATACCTTTTGCGTTCGGATATCGAGAATTTCGACAATGCCATCGTGTTCCTCGTGAAAAAATACATCGGATAGGGCCTTTGGGAAACGCCATAAAAGATTACCTGTCGCGGGAGATTCGACCATAGGAAATTCGATTTATGGCGTGCCGTGGCCTTTGGCCCCAGCTGCCCCAGATTGTCCCAATAGAACTATTCTATAGATATTACGACAAGACCGTTTCTAGGGGTAATTTTTTGCGTAGAATCGATTGCGACGGTGCCCGGGTTCCAAATCTCAAGCGGAGCGGACTTAATGTGTCTTTCTTCGAAAAGGAAATTATGGGCAAAAGTACCTTTTGCGTTCGAATATCGAGGATTTCGACAATGCGATTATTGAAGATCGCCTGCGTTCGAATCGCGCGGTTTAACCCGCGCTACACGGATCGCCCGTCTACGGTGGCGACACCTCGCGTTCTCTGCCGTTTCATCGTCATTGCGAAGGAGACCAACGTCGGGTTCGGATCTCGCAGAGCTTCACCTCGCATACGAGCTTATATCTATTTTTACTGTATTCGAATTTATTACTTCCCTGTAGCAACCTAAGTGCGAAGTTGGTGCAAATAAACATCCGTTATTTACGCTAACCTCTTTAACAGGTTATGGGCCCAGGGTCACGAAAATAAAAAGTGAATTCAGGAAGGCAATTATCACGTAAGTGCGAAGTGTTAGTCTGAGAGTACCGTCGGAATTTATTCTCCTACTCCTCGAAGTGTCGAAATCTTGAAAACAAGGAAAAATGGCCACGACGAATACGGTCCGTATCGAACTCTTAAACAAGGAAAATTACGACACTTGGAGGATTCAGATGGAAGCAATCCTCGTCAAAAACGACGCTTGGGCATACGTAAGCGGGGAGAAGATCAGACCCACGATCACCGCTGAAAATGTGACATCAGCGGAAGAGGCGAGAAAATGGGATAGCGAGGACAAAAAGGCTAAATCTGACATCATCCTAGCGATCAAACCGTCGGAGTTAAAACAAATCAAGACGTGCAATACTTCGAGAGAAGTTTGGCTGAAGTTGAGGACAATATACCATTCCACCGGTCCCGCACGGAAAGCGACGTTGCTCAAGCAACTGACGCTACACAAGATGGACGAAAACGCAGACGTGCGCGACCATCTACAAAAGTTCTTCGATACGATCGATAAATTGAGTGAGATGGATATAGAAATAAATCCAGATCTGTTAACAGTGATGTTATTGTACAGTTTACCACCGACTTTCGAAAATTTTCGTGTCGCGATAGAATCACGCGATGAATTGCCGAGTCCCGAGGCTCTGCGCATCAAAATAAAAGAAGAATACGACGCACGGAAAAACGAAACGCGCGACAGCGGACCGAACGCGATGTTCGTGAAAAGACAGTCGAGTAAACGCCAGAATTCGTATCGGAAACCTGGAATCGATTCGAAAGAAAGATCGAAAAGTGACGATAAACGAAAAACCGAACGGAAATCCGAAACTTTCAAGTACAAGTGCCATCGATGTCGAAAAATCGGTCATAAGGCAATCGATTGTACTGAATCGATAAAACAGAGTGATAACGCGAACGCGGCCGACGACGGAAGTTCGCGCGCGCGTGCGGAATACTCGCTCGCTACCGAAACATTCGGAGCGAACAATACGGGACGCGAGGAAAGATGGTGTTTAGATAGCGGTTGCACGACTCATATGGGAAACGACGAAACCGATTTCGTGAATATCGAAAAATCGAACGTTGGAAATGTGAAACTCGCGAGTGAAACGGCCACAACACCGGTTCGAGGAAAGGGAACTATATCTCTAGTCGCGGAAATTAACGGAAACCCAACAAACTTGAAAGTGCGCGATGTGTTGTGCGTACCGGAATTACGTAAGAGTTTACTCTCCGTCGGAAAAATCGCGGATCGGGGTCACGTGATAATTTTTGATAAAACAAAAGCCGAAATCATCGATAAAAATTGGAACACGATTTTAACCGCCGATCGTATAAACGGACTATATTATTTGCGCGAGAGAAACGACGAATCGAGCGCAAACGTCGTAACCAACGACGGAACCCGTCCAAGAAACGTAACTGAAGAATGGCATAGAAAAATGGGTCATTTGAATATGAAAGATCTTGTGAAGTGCAGTCAAAACGGTACAGTGCGCGGAATAAACTTCGAAAAACAAAACGAGACTTTCGACTGCGAAATATGTCAACTTGGAAAAATGACTAGAACATCATTTCCAAAGAAATCAACAAGAATTTCGAAGCCACTGGAAATAATACACAGCGACATCTGTGGTCCCATGCGCGTGGAATCCAACGGAAGAGCCAGATACATCGTTACATTTATCGACGATTATTCGCGATGGTGTGTGATACGTTTACTTAAACGAAAAGATGAAGTTCTCGACGCGTTCAAAGAATTCAAGGCTTATTCTGAAAATCAAGTCGGAAGAAAAATCAAGTTCCTGCAAACGGACAACGGTAAGGAATACCGGAATAAGGAATTTGACTCCTTTTTGAAGACGAACGGCATCGGGCGACGGCTCACGGTTACTCACACGCCCGAACAAAACGGAGTCGCGGAAAGAAGAAACCGTACGCTAATGGATATGACTAGATGTCTCCTGCTCCAATCATCGCTCCCGTCTTCATTCTGGGGCGAAGCTATCAATACCGCGAATTATATTCGTAACAGATGTCCATCGAGCAGCCTAGGCGGAAAAACGGCTTACGAAAAATGGACAAGAAAAACACCGGACGTGAGTTATTTCAAGGAATTCGGATCTCTGGTCTATACACTAAATCGTGAACCGACGAAAGGTAAGCTTGAATTACGATCTAAGAAAGGCGTACTCGTCGGGTATTCAGACGAATCAAAAGCATACCGTGTATGGATACCAGAGGAGAAACGAATAGACATCACACGTGACGTGAGATTCGTAGGAACACCAAGAATTCCACCGAATATCAAGGACTACGAAGAAATTTCAATTCAAGAAACCGAAGAATCACCGGAAAGAAATATCGAACTTCCCCTCGGAAATAAGCAAGATCACGATCCTGCGGACGAAATTGAAATCGAGGAAGATCACGACCACGAGGAACATCACGACAACGAGGAAGAGGAAGAAGTTCAAGACGACGAACCCCCGAGAAGAAGCCGTGGAAGACCTCGCATCATAAGGACCGGCCTCAGGGGGAGACCTAGAAAGGAATACAACGTCACAAATTACACCGAAGGAAGCGAAGACACCGAAAACATCGAGAAAACCGTCTGTTTAGCCGAAATACCGCTCGAACAAGCTTTGCGTGGACCTCACGCGGAAGAGTGGTATCAGGCAATAGCATCGGAAATGAAATCGATTATCAAGAATGACACCTGGAAAATCATCGATAGACCTAAAAATCAGAAAGTAATCGGTAGTAGAGTCGTACTACGAAATAAGTATAAACACGATGGTTCCGTAGATCGAAGAAAAGCTCGCATCGTCGCGAGAGGATTCGCGCAAAGACCGGGAGTGGATTTTAGTGAAACATTCGCACCCGTAGCAAGGATCGGATCAATTCGAACGATTATAGCACTGGCTGCGGAAAACGGGATGAACGTAAATCAATTTGATATAACGACTGCATACCTCAACGGTATACTCGAAGAGAAAATTTTAATGGAAGTTCCCAAATACACAGCCAAGGCATTGGAAACAATCGTGCATAACGAGCCCGCGAATAGTGAAATTCGAACGAAAGCATCGAACATGCTACGCGAACTAGAGAAAGGCGGAAAAGTGTGTAAGTTGAGCAAGGCACTCTACGGCTTACGTCAAGCGGGACGATGCTGGAATACGAGGCTCAACGAAGAGCTTCTCAAGTTCGGCACAAAGAAATCATCCGCGGACCCGTGTGTGTATTCCAAAGGAAGTGGAAATAATTTGCTTCTTATTTCGGTTTATGTGGACGACATCCTTGTTGCGTCGAAAGACATGAACGCGATCGAAGAGTTCGGAAAACATATGTCAAGAGTGTTCGAAATCAAGAACCTCGGACCGGTCAAATATTGTCTCGGGATGGAGTTCGTGCAAAAGAAGGACGAAATCACAATAAGTCAGACCGGATACATCAGAGACATTCTCGATCGCTTCGGAATGTCCGAGTCCAAACCAGTGACAACACCATTGGAACCTGGGAACAGACTAGAAAGAAAAAGGGACCTGAAAAACGAAGAAAACAGTTCTATTCCATATCGCGAACTGATCGGAGCACTCACGTACCTCGCCGTATGCAGCCGACCGGATATCGCATACGCGGTGAGCTACCTAAGCCAATTTAACTGCTGTTTTGACAACAGTCATTGGACAGCAGCAAAGCGAGTGCTGAGATATATCCAAGGAACGAGAAATCTAGGACTCAGATTCACGAAGACCGGAAAACCACTGGAAGGCTTTGTGGACGCCGATTGGGCTAATTGTCCAGACGACAGGAAATCGTATACGGGGTATGCATTCCTCCTGGCCGGATGCCCCATCTCCTGGGAGGCCAGGAAACAGAACACCGTAGCACTGTCATCCACCGAAGCCGAGTACATGGCCCTGTCGGAGGCGACAAAGGAGGCCATGCATCTACAACGATTCCTCGAGGATGTAGGATTCGACGAAGCAGCAAAGATCAACTTGCTTTGTGACAACAACGGCGCTCGGAAGTTGGCGGAAAACCCTGTTTTCCATAATCGCACAAAGCATATCGACGTCCGTCATCATTACGTTCGGGAAGTCCTGGAGAGCGGAAGAATATCCATCCAGCACACATCAACGGAAGAGATGGCTGCGGACATCCTCACCAAAGGACTGTCCAGACCGAAACACATGAAGTGTTTGAATCTTCTTGGAGTTTCGATTATCGAAATGTCCACGACGAGACATTCGTGAATCGAGGGGGCGTATTGAAGATCGCCTGCGTTCGAATCGCGCGGTTTAACCCGCGCTACACGGATCGCCCGTCTACGGTGGCGACACCTCGCGTTCTCTGCCGTTTCATCGTCATTGCGAAGGAGACCAACGTCGGGTTCGGATCTCGCAGAGCTTCACCTCGCATACGAGCTTATATCTATTTTTACTGTATTCGAATTTATTACTTCCCTGTAGCAACCTAAGTGCGAAGTTGGTGCAAATAAACATCCGTTATTTACGCTAACCTCTTTAACAGCGATCTTGTTCGTCGTGAAGAAATTCATCGGATAAGGCCTTTGGGGAAAGCCATAAAAGATTACCTGTCGCGGGAGACTCGACCATAGGAAATTCGATTTTTGGCGTGCCGTGGCCTATGGCCCCGGCATCCCCAGATTGTCCTAATAGAACTATTCTATAGATATTTCGACAAGACCGTTTCTAGGGCTAATTTTTCGCGTAGAATCGATTGCGCCGGTGCCCGGGTTCCAAATCTCAAGCGGAGTGGAGTCAAAGTGGATCTCTTGAAAAATGAATTTAGGGACAAAAATACCTTTTGCGTTCGGATATCGAGGATTTCGTCAATGTCATCGCGTTCCTCGTGAAAAAATACATCGGATAGGGCCTTTGGGAAACGCCATAAAAGATTACCTGTCGCGGGAGATTCGACCATAGGAAATTCGATTTTTGGCGTGCCGTGGCCTATGGCCCCGGCTACCCCAGATTGTCCCAATAGAACTATTCTATAGATATTTCGACAAGACCGTTTCTAGGGGTATTTTTTCGCGTAGAATCGATTGCGCTTGTGCCCGGGTTCCAAATCTCAAGCGGAGTGGAGTCAAAGTGGATCTCTTGAAAAATGAATTTAGTGACAAAAGTACCTTTTGCGTTCGGATATCGAGGATTTCGACAATGCCATCGTGTTCCTCGTGAAAAAATACATCGGATAGGGCCTTTGGGAAACGCCATAAAAGATTACCTGTCGCGGGAGATTCGACCATAGGAAATTCGATTTTTGGCGTGCCGTGGCCTATGGCCCCGGCTACCCCAGATTGTCCCAATAGAACTATTCTATAGATATTTCGACAAGACCGTTTCTAGGGGTAATTTTTCGCGTAGAATCGATTGCACCGGTGCCCGGGTTCCAAATCTCAAGCGGAGTGGAGTTAAAGTGGATCTCTTGAAAAATGAATTTAGGGACAGAAATACCTTTTGCGTTCGGATATCGCGAATTTCGACAATGCCATCGTGTTCCTCGTGAAAAAATACATCGGATAGGGCCTTTGGGAAACGCCATAAAAGATTACCTGTCGCGGGAGACTCGACCATAGGAAATTCGATTTTTGGCGTGCCGTGGCCTATGGCCCCGGCTGCCCCAGATTGTCCTAATAGAACTATTCTATAGATATTTCGACAAGACAGTTTTTAGGGGTAATTTTTCGCGTAGAATCGATTGCGCCGATGCCCGGGTTCCAAATCTCAAGCGGAGCGGAGTTAATGTGTCTTTCTTCGAAAAGGAAATTATGGGCAAAAGTACCTTTTGCGTTCGAATATCGAGGATTTCGACAATGCCATCTTGTTCCTCGTGAAAAAATACATCGGATAGGGCCTTTGGGAAACGCCATAAAAGATTACCTGTCGCGGGAGATTCGACCATAGGAAATTCGATTTTTGGCGTGCCGTGGCCTATGGCCCCGGCTACCCCAGATTGTCCCAATAGAACTATTCTATAGATATTTCGACAAGACCGTTTCTAGGGGTAATTTTTCGCGTAGAATCGATTGCACCGGTGCCCGGGTTCCAAATCTCAAGCGGAGTGGAGTTAAAGTGGATCTCTTGAAAAATGAATTTAGGGACAGAAATACCTTTTGCGTTCGGATATCGCGAATTTCGACAATGCCATCGTGTTCCTCGTGAAAAAATACATCGGATAGGGCCTTTGGGAAACGCCATAAAAGATTACCTGTCGCGGGAGATTCGACCATAGGAAATTCGATTTTTGGCGTGCCGTGGCCTATGGCCCCGGCTACCCCAGATTGTCCCAATAGAACTATTCTATAGATATTTCGACAAGACCGTTTCTAGGGGTAATTTTTCGCGTAGAATCGATTGCGCCGGTGCCCGGGTTCCAAATCTCAAGTGGAGTGGAGTTAAAGTGGATCTCTTGAAAAATAAATTTAGGGACAAAAATACCTTTTGCGTTCGGATATCGAGAATTTCGACAATGCCATCGTGTTCCTCGTGAAAAAATACATCGGATAGGGCCTTTGGGAAACGCCATAAAAGATTACCTGTCGCGGGAGATTCGACCATAGGAAATTCGATTTATGGCGTGCCGTGGCCTTTGGCCCCAGCTGCCCCAGATTGTCCCAATAGAACTATTCTATAGATATTACGACAAGACCGTTTCTAGGGGTAATTTTTCGCGTAGAATCGATTGCGACGGTGCCCGGGTTCCAAATCTCAAGCGGAGCGGACTTAATGTGTCTTTCTTCGAAAAGGAAATTATGGGCAAAAGTACCTTTTGCGTTCGAATATCGAGGATTTCGACAATGCGATCTTGTTCGTCGTGAAGAAATACATCGGATAAGGCCTTTGGGGAAAGCCATAAAAGATTACCTGTCGCGGGAGACTCGACCATAGGAAATTCGATTTTTGGCGTGCCGTGGCCTATGGCCCCGGCTTCCCCAGATTGTCCTAATAGAACTATTCTATAGATATTTCGACAAGACCGTTTCTAGGGCTAATTTTTCGCGTAGAATCGATTGCGCCGGTGCCCGGGTTCCAAATCTCAAGCGGAGTGGAGTCAAAGTGGATCTCTTGAAAAATGAATTTAGGGACAAAAATACCTTTTGCGTTCGGATATCGAGGATTTCGTCAATGTCATCGCGTTCCTCGTGAAAAAATACATCGGATAGGGCCTTTGGGAAACGCCATAAAAGATTACCTGTCGCGGGAGACTCGACCATAGGAAATTCGATTTTTGGCGTGCCGTGGCCTATGGCCCCGGCATCCCCAGATTGTCCTAATAGAACTATTCTATAGATATTTCGACAAGACCGTTTCTAGGGCTAATTTTTCGCGTAGAATCGATTGCGCCGGTGCCCGGGTTCCAAATCTCAAGCGGAGTGGAGTCAAAGTGGATCTCTTGAAAAATGAATTTAGGGACAAAAATACCTTTTGCGTTCGGATATCGAGGATTTCGTCAATGTCATCGCGTTCCTCGTGAAAAAATACATCGGATAGGGCCTTTGGGAAACGCCATAAAAGATTACCTGTCGCGGGAGATTCGACCATAGGAAATTCGATTTTTGGCGTGCCGTGGCCTATGGCCCCGGCTACCCCAGATTGTCCCAATAGAACTATTCTATAGATATTTCGACAAGACCGTTTCTAGGGGTATTTTTTCGCGTAGAATCGATTGCGCTTGTGCCCGGGTTCCAAATCTCAAGCGGAGTGGAGTCAAAGTGGATCTCTTGAAAAATGAATTTAGTGACAAAAGTACCTTTTGCGTTCAGATATCGAGGATTTCGACAATGCCATCGTGTTCCTCGTGAAAAAATACATCGGATAGGGCCTTTGGGAAACGCCATAAAAGATTACCTGTCGCGGGAGATTCGACCATAGGAAATTCGATTTTTGGCGTGCCGTGGCCTATGGCCCCGGCTACCCCAGATTGTCCCAATAGAACTATTCTATAGATATTTCGACAAGACCGTTTCTAGGGGTAATTTTTCGCGTAGAATCGATTGCACCGGTGCCCGGGTTCCAAATCTCAAGCGGAGTGGAGTTAAAGTGGATCTCTTGAAAAATGAATTTAGGGACAGAAATACCTTTTGCGTTCGGATATCGCGAATTTCGACAATGCCATCGTGTTCCTCGTGAAAAAATACATCGGATAGGGCCTTTGGGAAACGCCATAAAAGATTACCTGTCGCGGGAGACTCGACCATAGGAAATTCGATTTTTGGCGTGCCGTGGCCTATGGCCCCGGCTGCCCCAGATTGTCCTAATAGAACTATTCTATAGATATTTCGACAAGACAGTTTTTAGGGGTAATTTTTCGCGTAGAATCGATTGCGCCGATGCCCGGGTTCCAAATCTCAAGCGGAGCGGAGTTAATGTGTCTTTCTTCGAAAAGGAAATTATGGGCAAAAGTACCTTTTGCGTTCGAATATCGAGGATTTCGACAATGCCATCTTGTTCCTCGTGAAAAAATACATCGGATAGGGCCTTTGGGAAACGCCATAAAAGATTACCTGTCGCGGGAGATTCGACCATAGGAAATTCGATTTTTGGCGTGCCGTGGCCTATGGCCCCGGCTACCCCAGATTGTCCCAATAGAACTATTCTATAGATATTTCGACAAGACCGTTTCTAGGGGTAATTTTTCGCGTAGAATCGATTGCACCGGTGCCCGGGTTCCAAATCTCAAGCGGAGTGGAGTTAAAGTGGATCTCTTGAAAAATGAATTTAGGGACAGAAATACCTTTTGCGTTCGGATATCGAGAATTTCGACAATGCCATCGTGTTCCGCGTGAAAAAATACATAGGATAGGGTTTTGGGAAACGCCATAAAAGATTACCTGTGGCGGGAGATTCGACCATAGGAAATTCGATTTTTTGCGTGCCGTGGCCTATGGCCCCGGGTGCCCCAGATTGTCCCAATAGAACTATTCTAAAGATATTTCGACAAGACCGTTTCTAGGGCTAATTTTTCGCGTAGAATCGATTGCGCCGGTGCCCGGGTTCCAAATCTCAAGTGGAGTGGAGTTAAAGTGGATCTCTTGAAAAATAAATTTAGGGACAAAAATACCTTTTGCGTTCGGATATCGAGAATTTCGACAATGCCATCGTGTTCCTCGTGAAAAAATACATCGGATAGGGCCTTTGGGAAACGCCATAAAAGATTACCTGTCGCGGGAGATTCGACCATAGGAAATTCGATTTATGGCGTGCCGTGGCCTTTGGCCCCAGCTGCCCCAGATTGTCCCAATAGAACTATTCTATAGATATTACGACAAGACCGTTTCTAGGGGTAATTTTTCGCGTAGAATCGATTGCGACGGTGCCCGGGTTCCAAATCTCAAGCGGAGCGGACTTAATGTGTCTTTCTTCGAAAAGGAAATTATGGGCAAAAGTACCTTTTGCGTTCGAATATCGAGGATTTCGACAATGCGATCTTGTTCGTCGTGAAGAAATACATCGGATAAGGCCTTTGGGGAAAGCCATAAAAGATTACCTGTCGCGGGAGACTCGACCATAGGAAATTCGATTTTTGGCGTGCCGTGGCCTATGGCCCCGGCTTCCCCAGATTGTCCTAATAGAACTATTCTATAGATATTTCGACAAGACCGTTTCTAGGGCTAATTTTTCGCGTAGAATCGATTGCGCCGGTGCCCGGGTTCCAAATCTCAAGCGGAGTGGAGTCAAAGTGGATCTCTTGAAAAATGAATTTAGGGACAAAAATACCTTTTGCGTTCGGATATCGAGGATTTCGTCAATGTCATCGCGTTCCTCGTGAAAAAATACATCGGATAGGGCCTTTGGGAAACGCCATAAAAGATTACCTGTCGCGGGAGATTCGACCATAGGAAATTCGATTTTTGGCGTGCCGTGGCCTATGGCCCCGGCTACCCCAGATTGTCCCAATAGAACTATTCTATAGATATTTCGACAAGACCGTTTCTAGGGGTATTTTTTCGCGTAGAATCGATTGCGCTTGTGCCCGGGTTCCAAATCTCAAGCGGAGTGGAGTCAAAGTGGATCTCTTGAAAAATGAATTTAGTGACAAAAGTACCTTTTGCGTTCGGATATCGAGGATTTCGACAATGCCATCGTGTTCCTCGTGAAAAAATACATCGGATGGGGCCTTTGGGAAACGCCATAAAAGATTACCTGTCGCGGGAGATTCGACCATAGGAAATTCGATTTTTGGCGTGCCGTGGCCTATGACCCCGGCTACCCCAGATTGTCCCAATAGAACTATTCTATAGATATTTCGACAAGACCGTTTCTAGGGGTAATTTTTCGCGTAGAATCGATTGCACCGGTGCCCGGGTTCCAAATCTCAAGCGGAGTGGAGTTAAAGTGGATCTCTTGAAAAATGAATTTAGGGACAGAAATACCTTTTGCGTTCGGATATCGCGAATTTCGACAATGCCATCGTGTTCCTCGTGAAAAAATACATCGGATAGGGCCTTTGGGAAACGCCATAAAAGATTACCTGTCGCGGGAGACTCGACCATAGGAAATTCGATTTTTGGCGTGCCGTGGCCTATGGCCCCGGCTGCCCCAGATTGTCCTAATAGAACTATTCTATAGATATTTCGACAAGACAGTTTTTAGGGGTAATTTTTCGCGTAGAATCGATTGCGCCGATGCCCGGGTTCCAAATCTCAAGCGGAGCGGAGTTAATGTGTCTTTCTTCGAAAAGGAAATTATGGGCAAAAGTACCTTTTGCGTTCGAATATCGAGGATTTCGACAATGCCATCTTGTTCCACGTGAAAAAATACATCGGATAGGGCCTTTGGGAAACGCCATAAAAGATTACCTGTCGCGGGAGATTCGACCATAGGAAATTCGATTTTTGGCGTGCCGTGGCCTATGGCCCCGGCTACCCCAGATTGTCCCAATAGAACTATTCTATAGATATTTCGACAAGACCGTTTCTAGGGGTAATTTTTCGCGTAGAATCGATTGCACCGGTGCCCGGGTTCCAAATCTCAAGCGGAGTGGAGTTAAAGTGGATCTCTTGAAAAATGAATTTAGGGACAGAAATACCTTTTGCGTTCGGATATCGCGAATTTCGACAATGCCATCGTGTTCCTCGTGAAAAAATACATCGGATAGGGCCTTTGGGAAACGCCATAAAAGATTACCTGTCGCGGGAGACTCGACCATAGGAAATTCGATTTTTGGCGTGCCGTGGCCTATGGCCCCGGCTGCCCCAGATTGTCCTAATAGAACTATTCTATAGATATTTCGACAAGACAGTTTTTAGGGGTAATTTTTCGCGTAGAATCGATTGCGCCGATGCCCGGGTTCCAAATCTCAAGCGGAGCGGAGTTAATGTGTCTTTCTTCGAAAAGGAAATTATGGGCAAAAGTACCTTTTGCGTTCGAATATCGAGGATTTCGACAATGCCATCTTGTTCCTCGTGAAAAAATACATCGGATAGGGCCTTTGGGAAACGCCATAAAAGATTACCTGTCGCGGGAGATTCGACCATAGGAAATTCGATTTTTGGCGTGCCGTGGCCTATGGCCCCGGCTACCCCAGATTGTCCCAATAGAACTATTCTATAGATATTTCGACAAGACCGTTTCTAGGGGTAATTTTTCGCGTAGAATCGATTGCGCCGGTGCCCGGGTTCCAAATCTCAAGCGGAGTGGAGTTAAAGTGGATCTCTTGAAAAATGAATTTAGGGACAGAAATACCTTTTGCGTTCGGATATCGAGAATTTCGACAATGCCATCGTGTTCCGCGTGAAAAAATACATAGGATAGGGTTTTGGGAAACGCCATAAAAGATTACCTGTGGCGGGAGATTCGACCATAGGAAATTCGATTTTTTGCGTGCCGTGGCCTATGGCCCCGGGTGCCCCAGATTGTCCCAATAGAACTATTCTAAAGATATTTCGACAAGACCGTTTCTAGGGCTAATTTTTCGCGTAGAATCGATTGCGCCGGTGCCCGGGTTCCAAATCTCAAGTGGAGTGGAGTTAAAGTGGATCTCTTGAAAAATAAATTTAGGGACAAAAAACCTTTTGCGTTCGGATATCGAGAATTTCGACAATGCCATCGTGTTCCTCGTGAAAAAATACATCGGATAGGGCCTTTGGGAAACGCCATAAAAGATTACCTGTCGCGGGAGATTCGACCATAGGAAATTCGATTTATGGCGTGCCGTGGCCTTTGGCCCCAGCTGCCCCAGATTGTCCCAATAGAACTATTCTATAGATATTACGACAAGACCGTTTCTAGGGGTAATTTTTCGCGTAGAATCGATTGCGACGGTGCCCGGGTTCCAAATCTCAAGCGGAGCGGACTTAATGTGTCTTTCTTCGAAAAGGAAATTATGGGCAAAAGTACCTTTTGCGTTCGAATATCGAGGATTTCGACAATGCGATCTTGTTCGTCGTGAAGAAATACATCGGATAAGGCCTTTGGGGAAAGCCATAAAAGATTACCTGTCGCGGGAGACTCGACCATAGGAAATTCGATTTTTGGCGTGCCGTGGCCTATGGCCCCGGCTTCCCCAGATTGTCCTAATAGAACTATTCTATAGATATTTCGACAAGACCGTTTCTAGGGCTAATTTTTCGCGTAGAATCGATTGCGCCGGTGCCCGGGTTCCAAATCTCAAGCGGAGTGGAGTCAAAGTGGATCTCTTGAAAAATGAATTTAGGGACAAAAATACCTTTTGCGTTCGGATATCGAGGATTTCGTCAATGTCATCGCGTTCCTCGTGAAAAAATACATCGGATAGGGCCTTTGGGAAACGCCATAAAAGATTACCTGTCGCGGGAGATTCGACCATAGGAAATTCGATTTTTGGCGTGCCGTGGCCTATGGCCCCGGCTACCCCAGATTGTCCCAATAGAACTATTCTATAGATATTTCGACAAGACCGTTTCTAGGGGTAATTTTTCGCGTAGAATCGATTGCGCCGGTGCCCGGGTTCCAAATCTCAAGTGGAGTGGAGTTAAAGTGGATCTCTTGAAAAATAAATTTAGGGACAAAAATACCTTTTGCGTTCGGATATCGAGAATTTCGACAATGCCATCGTGTTCCTCGTGAAAAAATACATCGGATAGGGCCTTTGGGAAACGCCATAAAAGATTACCTGTCGCGGGAGATTCGACCATAGGAAATTCGATTTTTGGCGTGCCGTGGCCTTTGGCCCCAGCTGCCCCAGATTGTCCCAATAGAACTATTCTATAGATATTTCGACAAGACCGTTTCTAGGGATAATTTTTCGCGTAGAATCGATTGCGCCGGTGCCCGGGTTCCAAATCTCAAGCGGAGTGGAGTTAAAGTGGATCTCTTGAAAAATGAATTTAGGGACAAAAATACCTTTTGCGTTCGGATATCGAGAATTTCGACAATGCCATCGTGTTCCTCGTGAAAAAATACATAGGATAGGGCCTTTGGGAAACGCCATAAAATATTACCTGTGGCGGGAGATTCGACCATAGGAAATTCGATTTTTGGCGTGCCGTGGCCTATGGCCCCGGCTACCCCAGATTGTCCCAATAGAACTATTCTATAGATATTTCGACAAGACCGTTTCTAGGGGTATTTTTTCGCGTAGAATCGATTGCGCTTGTGCCCGGGTTCCAAATCTCAAGCGGAGTGGAGTCAAAGTGGATCTCTTGAAAAATGAATTTAGTGACAAAAGTACCTTTTGCGTTCGGATATCGAGGATTTCGACAATGCCATCGTGTTCCTCGTGAAAAAATACATCGGATAGGGCCTTTGGGAAACGCCATAAAAGATTACCTGTCGCGGGAGATTCGACCATAAGAAATTCGATTTTTGGCGTGCCGTGGCCTATGGCCCCGGCTGCCCCAGATTGTCCCAATAGAACTATTCTAAAGATATTTCGACAAGACCGTTTCTAGGGCTAATTTTTCGCGTAGAATCGATTGCGCCGGTGCCCGGGTTCCAAATCTCAAGTGGAGTGGAGTTAAAGTGGATCTCTTGAAAAATAAATTTAGGGACAAAAATACCTTTTGCGTTCGGATATCGAGAATTTCGACAATGCCATCGTGTTCCTCGTGAAAAAATACATCGGATAGGGCCTTTGGGAAACGCCATAAAAGATTACCTGTCGCGGGAGACTCGACCATAGGAAATTCGATTTTTGGCGTGCCGTGGCCTATGGCCCCGGCTGCCCCAGATTGTCCTAATAGAACTATTCTATAGATATTTCGACAAGACAGTTTTTAGGGGTAATTTTTCGCGTAGAATCGATTGCGCCGATGCCCGGGTTCCAAATCTCAAGCGGAGCGGAGTTAATGTGTCTTTCTTCGAAAAGGAAATTATGGGCAAAAGTACCTTTTGCGTTCGAATATCGAGGATTTCGACAATGCCATCTTGTTCCACGTGAAAAAATACATCGGATAGGGCCTTTGGGAAACGCCATAAAAGATTACCTGTCGCGGGAGATTCGACCATAGGAAATTCGATTTTTGGCGTGCCGTGGCCTATGGCCCCGGCTTCCCCAGATTGTCCTAATAGAACTATTCTATAGATATTTCGACAAGACCGTTTCTAGGGCTAATTTTTCGCGTAGAATCGATTGCGCCGGTGCCCGGGTTCCAAATCTCAAGCGGAGTGGAGTCAAAGTGGATCTCTTGAAAAATGAATTTAGGGACAAAAATACCTTTTGCGTTCGGATATCGAGGATTTCGTCAATGTCATCGCGTTCCTCGTGAAAAAATACATCGGATAGGGCCTTTGGGAAACGCCATAAAAGATTACCTGTCGCGGGAGATTCGACCATAGGAAATTCGATTTTTGGCGTGCCGTGGCCTATGGCCCCGGCTACCCCAGATTGTCCCAATAGAACTATTCTATAGATATTTCGACAAGACCGTTTCTAGGGGTAATTTTTCGCGTAGAATCGATTGCGCCGGTGCCCGGGTTCCAAATCTCAAGCGGAGTGGAGTTAAAGTGGATCTCTTGAAAAATGAATTTAGGGACAAAAATACCTTTTGCGTTCGGATATCGAGAATTTCGACAATGCCATCGTGTTCCTCGTGAAAAAATACATAGGATAGGGCCTTTGGGAAATGCCATAAAAGATTACCTGTGGCGGGAGATTCGACTATAGGAAATTTGATTATTGGCGTGCCGTGGCCTATGGCCCCGGCTACCCCAGATTGTCCCAATAGAACTATTCTATAGATATTTCGACAAGACCGTTTCTAGGGATAATTTTTCGCGTAGAATCGATTGCGCCGGTGCCCGGGTTCCAAATCTCAAGCGGAGTGGAGTCAAAGTGGATCTCTTGAAAAATGAATTTAGTGACAAAAGTACCTTTTGCGTTCGGATATCGAGGATTTCGACAATGCCATCGTGTTCCTCGTGAAAAAATACATCGGATAGGGCCTTTGGGAAACGCCATAAAAGATTACCTGTCGCGGGAGATTCGACCATAGGAAATTCGATTTTTGACGTGCCGTGGCCTATGGCCCCGGCTACCCCAGATTGTCCCAATAGAACTATTCTATAGATATTTCGACAAGACCCTTTCTAGGGCTAATTTTTCGCGTAGAATCGATTGCGCCGGTGCCCGGGTTCCAAATCTCAAGTGGAGTGGAGTTAAAGTGGATCTCTTGAAAAATAAATTTAGGGACAAAAATACCTTTTGCGTTCGGATATCGAGAATTTCGACAATGCCATCGTGTTCCTCGTGAAAAAATACATCGGATAGGGCCTTTGGGAAACGCCATAAAAGATTACCTGTCGCGGGAGATTCGACCATAGGAAATTCGATTTTTGGCGTGCCGTGGCCTTTGGCCCCAGCTGCCCCAGATTGTCCCAATAGAACTATTCTATAGATATTTCGACAAGACCGTTTCTAGGGATAATTTTTCGCGTAGAATCGATTGCGCCGGTGCCCGGGTTCCAAATCTCAAGCGGAGTGGAGTTAAAGTGGATCTCTTGAAAAATGAATTTAGGGACAAAAATACCTTTTGCGTTCGGATATCGAGAATTTCGACAATGCCATCGTGTTCCTCGTGAAAAAATACATAGGATAGGGCCTTTGGGAAACGCCATAAAATATTACCTGTGGCGGGAGATTCGACCATAGGAAATTCGATTTTTGGCGTGCCGTGGCCTATGGCCCCGGCTACCCCAGATTGTCCCAATAGAACTATTCTATAGATATTTCGACAAGACCGTTTCTAGGGGTATTTTTTCGCGTAGAATCGATTGCGCCGGTGCCCGGGTTCCAAATCTCAAGCGGAGTGGAGTCAAAGTGGATCTCTTGAAAAATGAATTTAGGGACAAAAATACCTTTTGCGTTCGGATATCGAGGATTTCGTCAATGTCATCGCGTTCCTCGTGAAAAAATACATCGGATAGGGCCTTTGGGAAACGCCATAAAAGATTACCTGTCGCGGGAGATTCGACCATAGGAAATTCGATTTTTGGCGTGCCGTGGCCTATGGCCCCGGCTACCCCAGATTGTCCCAATAGAACTATTCTATAGATATTTCGACAAGACCGTTTCTAGGGCTAATTTTTCGCGTAGAATCGATTGCGCCGGTGCCCGGGTTCCAAATCTCAAGTGGAGTGGAGTTAAAGTGGATCTCTTGAAAAATAAATTTAGGGACAAAAATACCTTTTGCGTTCGGATATCGAGAATTTCGACAATGCCATCGTGTTCCTCGTGAAAAAATACATCGGATAGGGCCTTTGGGAAACGCCATAAAAGATTACCTGTCGCGGGAGATTCGACCATAGGAAATTCGATTTTTGGCGTGCCGTGGCCTTTGGCCCCAGCTGCCCCAGATTGTCCCAATAGAACTATTCTATAGATATTTCGACAAGACCGTTTCTAGGGATAATTTTTCGCGTAGAATCGATTGCGCCGGTGCCCGGGTTCCAAATCTCAAGCGGAGTGGAGTTAAAGTGGATCTCTTGAAAAATGAATTTAGGGACAAAAATACCTTTTGCGTTCGGATATCGAGAATTTCGACAATGCCATCGTGTTCCTCGTGAAAAAATACATAGGATAGGGCCTTTGGGAAACGCCATAAAATATTACCTGTGGCGGGAGATTCGACCATAGGAAATTCGATTTTTGGCGTGCCGTGGCCTATGGCCCCGGCTACCCCAGATTGTCCCAATAGAACTATTCTATAGATATTTCGACAAGACCGTTTCTAGGGGTATTTTTTCGCGTAGAATCGATTGCGCTTGTGCCCGGGTTCCAAATCTCAAGCGGAGTGGAGTCAAAGTGGATCTCTTGAAAAATGAATTTAGTGACAAAAGTACCTTTTGCGTTCGGATATCGAGGATTTCGACAATGCCATCGTGTTCCTCGTGAAAAAATACATCGGATAGGGCCTTTGGGAAACGCCATAAAAGATTACCTGTCGCGGGAGATTCGACCATAGGAAATTCGATTTTTGACGTGCCGTGGCCTATGGCCCCGGCTACCCCAGATTGTCCCAATAGAACTATTCTATAGATATTTCGACAAGACCGTTTCTAGGGCTAATTTTTCGCGTAGAATCGATTGCGCCGGTGCCCGGGTTCCAAATCTCAAGTGGAGTGGAGTTAAAGTGGATCTCTTGAAAAATAAATTTAGGGACAAAAATACCTTTTGCGTTCGGATATCGAGAATTTCGACAATGCCATCGTGTTCCTCGTGAAAAAATACATCGGATAGGGCCTTTGGGAAACGCCATAAAAGATTACCTGTCGCGGGAGATTCGACCATAGGAAATTCGATTTTTGGCGTGCCGTGGCCTTTGGCCCCAGCTGCCCCAGATTGTCCCAATAGAACTATTCTATAGATATTTCGACAAGACCGTTTCTAGGGATAATTTTTCGCGTAGAATCGATTGCGCCGGTGCCCGGGTTCCAAATCTCAAGCGGAGTGGAGTTAAAGTGGATCTCTTGAAAAATGAATTTAGGGACAAAAATACCTTTTGCGTTCGGATATCGAGAATTTCGACAATGCCATCGTGTTCCTCGTGAAAAAATACATAGGATAGGGCCTTTGGGAAACGCCATAAAATATTACCTGTGGCGGGAGATTCGACCATAGGAAATTCGATTTTTGGCGTGCCGTGGCCTATGGCCCCGGCTACCCCAGATTGTCCCAATAGAACTATTCTATAGATATTTCGACAAGACCGTTTCTAGGGGTATTTTTTCGCGTAGAATCGATTGCGCCGGTGCCCGGGTTCCAAATCTCAAGCGGAGTGGAGTCAAAGTGGATCTCTTGAAAAATGAATTTAGGGACAAAAATACCTTTTGCGTTCGGATATCGAGGATTTCGTCAATGTCATCGCGTTCCTCGTGAAAAAATTCATCGGATAGGGCCTTTGGGAAACGCCATAAAAGATTACCTGTCGCGGGAGATTCGACCATAGGAAATTCGATTTTTGGCGTGCCGTGGCCTATGGCCCCGGCTACCCCAGATTGTCCCAATAGAACTATTCTATAGATATTTCGACAAGACCGTTTCTAGGGGTAATTTTTCGCGTAGAATCGATTGCGCCGGTGCCCGGGTTCCAAATCTCAAGCGGAGTGGAGTTAAAGTGGATCTCTTGAAAAATGAATTTAGGGACAAAAATACCTTTTGCGTTCGGATATCGAGAATTTCGACAATGCCATCGTGTTCCTCGTGAAAAAATACATAGGATAGGGCCTTTGGGAAATGCCATAAAAGATTACCTGTGGCGGGAGATTCGACTATAGGAAATTTGATTATTGGCGTGCCGTGGCCTATGGCCCCGGCTACCCCAGATTGTCCCAATAGAACTATTCTATAGATATTTCGACAAGACCGTTTCTAGGGATAATTTTTCGCGTAGAATCGATTGCGCTTGTGCCCGGGTTCCAAATCTCAAGCGGAGTGGAGTCAAAGTGGATCTCTTGAAAAATGAATTTAGTGACAAAAGTACCTTTTGCGTTCGGATATCGAGGATTTCGACAATGCCATCGTGTTCCTCGTGAAAAAATACATCGGATAGGGCCTTTGGGAAACGCCATAAAAGATTACCTGTCGCGGGAGATTCGACCATAGGAAATTCGATTTTTGACGTGCCGTGGCCTATGGCCCCGGCTACCCCAGATTGTCCCAATAGAACTATTCTATAGATATTTCGACAAGACCGTTTCTAGGGCTAATTTTTCGCGTAGAATCGATTGCGCCGGTGCCCGGGTTCCAAATCTCAAGTGGAGTGGAGTTAAAGTGGATCTCTTGAAAAATAAATTTAGGGACAAAAATACCTTTTGCGTTCGGATATCGAGAATTTCGACAATGCCATCGTGTTCCTCGTGAAAAAATACATCGGATAGGGCCTTTGGGAAACGCCATAAAAGATTACCTGTCGCGGGAGATTCGACCATAGGAAATTCGATTTTTGGCGTGCCGTGGCCTTTGGCCCCAGCTGCCCCAGATTGTCCCAATAGAACTATTCTATAGATATTTCGACAAGACCGTTTCTAGGGATAATTTTTCGCGTAGAATCGATTGCGCCGGTGCCCGGGTTCCAAATCTCAAGCGGAGTGGAGTTAAAGTGGATCTCTTGAAAAATGAATTTAGGGACAAAAATACCTTTTGCGTTCGGATATCGAGAATTTCGACAATGCCATCGTGTTCCTCGTGAAAAAATACATAGGATAGGGCCTTTGGGAAACGCCATAAAATATTACCTGTGGCGGGAGATTCGACCATAGGAAATTCGATTTTTGGCGTGCCGTGGCCTATGGCCCCGGCTACCCCAGATTGTCCCAATAGAACTATTCTATAGATATTTCGACAAGACCGTTTCTAGGGGTATTTTTTCGCGTAGAATCGATTGCGCTTGTGCCCGGGTTCCAAATCTCAAGCGGAGTGGAGTCAAAGTGGATCTCTTGAAAAATGAATTTAGTGACAAAAGTACCTTTTGCGTTCGGATATCGAGGATTTCGACAATGCCATCGTGTTCCTCGTGAAAAAATACATCGGATAGGGCCTTTGGGAAACGCCATAAAAGATTACCTGTCGCGGGAGATTCGACCATAAGAAATTCGATTTTTGGCGTGCCGTGGCCTATGGCCCCGGCTGCCCCAGATTGTCCCAATAGAACTATTCTAAAGATATTTCGACAAGACCGTTTCTAGGGCTAATTTTTCGCGTAGAATCGATTGCGCCGGTGCCCGGGTTCCAAATCTCAAGTGGAGTGGAGTTAAAGTGGATCTCTTGAAAAATAAATTTAGGGACAAAAATACCTTTTGCGTTCGGATATCGAGAATTTCGACAATGCCATCGTGTTCCTCGTGAAAAAATACATCGGATAGGGCCTTTGGGAAACGCCATAAAAGATTACCTGTCGCGGGAGATTCGACCATAGGAAATTCGATTTATGGCGTGCCGTGGCCTTTGGCCCCAGCTGCCCCAGATTGTCCTAATAGAACTATTCTATAGATATTTCGACAAGACAGTTTTTAGGGGTAATTTTTCGCGTAGAATCGATTGCGCCGATGCCCGGGTTCCAAATCTCAAGCGGAGCGGAGTTAATGTGTCTTTCTTCGAAAAGGAAATTATGGGCAAAAGTACCTTTTGCGTTCGAATATCGAGGATTTCGACAATGCCATCTTGTTCCTCGTGAAAAAATACATCGGATAGGGCCTTTGGGAAACGCCATAAAAGATTACCTGTCGCGGGAGATTCGACCATAGGAAATTCGATTTTTGGCGTGCCGTGGCCTATGGCCCCGGCTACCCCAGATTGTCCCAATAGAACTATTCTATAGATATTTCGACAAGACCGTTTCTAGGGGTAATTTTTCGCGTAGAATCGATTGCGCCGGTGCCCGGGTTCCAAATCTCAAGCGGAGTGGAGTTAAAGTGGATCTCTTGAAAAATGAATTTAGGGACAGAAATACCTTTTGCGTTCGGATATCGAGAATTTCGACAATGCCATCGTGTTCCGCGTGAAAAAATACATAGGATAGGGTTTTGGGAAACGCCATAAAAGATTACCTGTGGCGGGAGATTCGACCATAGGAAATTCGATTTTTTGCGTGCCGTGGCCTATGGCCCCGGGTGCCCCAGATTGTCCCAATAGAACTATTCTAAAGATATTTCGACAAGACCGTTTCTAGGGCTAATTTTTCGCGTAGAATCGATTGCGCCGGTGCCCGGGTTCCAAATCTCAAGTGGAGTGGAGTTAAAGTGGATCTCTTGAAAAATAAATTTAGGGACAAAAATACCTTTTGCGTTCGGATATCGAGAATTTCGACAATGCCATCGTGTTCCTCGTGAAAAAATACATCGGATAGGGCCTTTGGGAAACGCCATAAAAGATTACCTGTCGCGGGAGATTCGACCATAGGAAATTCGATTTATGGCGTGCCGTGGCCTTTGGCCCCAGCTGCCCCAGATTGTCCCAATAGAACTATTCTATAGATATTACGACAAGACCGTTTCTAGGGGTAATTTTTCGCGTAGAATCGATTGCGACGGTGCCCGGGTTCCAAATCTCAAGCGGAGCGGACTTAATGTGTCTTTCTTCGAAAAGGAAATTATGGGCAAAAGTACCTTTTGCGTTCGAATATCGATGATTTCGACAATGCGATCTTGTTCGTCGTGAAGAAATACATCGGATAAGGCCTTTGGGGAAAGCCATAAAAGATTACCTGTCGCGGGAGACTCGACCATAGGAAATTCGATTTTTGGCGTGCCGTGGCCTATGGCCCCGGCTTCCCCAGATTGTCCTAATAGAACTATTCTATAGATATTTCGACAAGACCGTTTCTAGGGCTAATTTTTCGCGTAGAATCGATTGCGCCGGTGCCCGGGTTCCAAATCTCAAGCGGAGTGGAGTCAAAGTGGATCTCTTGAAAAATGAATTTAGGGACAAAAATACCTTTTGCGTTCGGATATCGAGGATTTCGTCAATGTCATCGCGTTCCTCGTGAAAAAATACATCGGATAGGGCCTTTGGGAAACGCCATAAAAGATTACCTGTCGCGGGAGATTCGACCATAGGAAATTCGATTTTTGGCGTGCCGTGGCCT
Source organism: Gasteruption jaculator (assembly GCA_949825005.1). Lineage (NCBI taxonomy): Eukaryota > Metazoa > Arthropoda > Insecta > Hymenoptera > Gasteruptiidae > Gasteruption > Gasteruption jaculator. The sequence continues at coordinate 56,493 of CATKWD010000005.1, forward strand.
ATGGCCCCTGCTACCCCAGATTGTCCCAATAGAACTAATCTATAGATATTTCGACAAGACCGTTTCTAGGGGTAATTTTTCGCGTAGAATCGATTGCGCCGGTGCCCGGGTTCCAAATCTCAAGCGGAGTGGAGTTAAAGTGGATCTCTTGAAAAATGAATTTAGGGACAAAAATACCTTTTGCGTTCGGATATCGAGAATTTCGATAATGCCATCGTGTTCCTCGTGAAAAAATACATAGGATAGGGCCTTTGGGAAATGCCATAAAAGATTACCTGTGGCGGGAGATTCGACTATAGGAAATTTGATTATTGGCGTGCCGTGGCCTATGGCCCCGGCTACCCCAGATTGTCCCAATAGAACTATTCTATAGATATTTCGACAAGACCGTTTCTAGGGATAATTTTTCGCGTAGAATCGATTGCGCTTGTGCCCGGGTTCCAAATCTCAAGCGGAGTGGAGTCAAAGTGGATCTCTTGAAAAATGAATTTAGTGACAAAAGTACCTTTTGCGTTCGGATATCGAGGATTTCGACAATGCCATCGTGTTCCTCGTGAAAAAATACATCGGATAGGGCCTTTGGGAAACGCCATAAAAGATTACCTGTCGCGGGAGATTCGACCATAGGAAATTCGATTTTTGGCGTGCCGTGGCCTATGGCCCCGGCTGCCCCAGATTGTCCCAATAGAACTATTCTAAAGATATTTCGACAAGACCGTTTCTAAGGCTAATTTTTCGCGTAGAATCGATTGCGCCGGTGCCCGGGTTCCAAATCTCAAGTGGAGTGGAGTTAAAGTGGATCTCTTGAAAAATAAATTTAGGGACAAAAATACCTTTTGCGTTCGGATATCGAGAATTTCGACAATGCCATCGTGTTCCTCGTGAAAAAATACATCGGATAGGGCCTTTGGGAAACGCCATAAAAGATTACCTGTCGCGGGAGATTCGACCATAGGAAATTCGATTTTTGGCGTGCCGTGGCCTATGGCCCCGGCTACCCCAGATTGTCCCAATAGAACTATTCTATAGATATTTCGACAAGACCGTTTCTAGGGGTAATTTTTCGCGTAGAATCGATTGCGCCGGTGCCCGGGTTCCAAATCTCAAGCGGAGTGGAGTTAAAGTGGATCTCTTGAAAAATGAATTTAGGGACAAAAATACCTTTTGCGTTCGGATATCGAGAATTTCGACAATGCCATCGTGTTCCTCGTGAAAAAATACATAGGATAGGGCCTTTGGGAAATGCCATAAAAGATTACCTGTGGCGGGAGATTCGACTATAGGAAATTTGATTATTGGCGTGCCGTGGCCTATGGCCCCGGCTACCCCAGATTGTCCCAATAGAACTATTCTATAGATATTTCGACAAGACCGTTTCTAGGGGTAATTTTTCGCGTAGAATCGATTGCACTTGTGCCCGGGTTCCAAATCTCAAGCGGAGTGGAGTCAAAGTGGATCTCTTGAAAAATGAATTTAGTGACAAAAGTACCTTTTGCGTTCGGATATCGAGAATTTCGACAATGCTATCGTGTTCCGCGTGAAAAAATACATAGGATAGGGTTTTGGGAAACGCCATAAAAGATTACCTGTGGCGGGAGATTCGACCATAGGAAATTCGATTTTTGGCGTGCCGTGGCCTATGGCCCCGGCTACCCCAGATTGTCCCAATAGAACTATTCTATAGATATTTCGACAAAACCGTTTCTAGGGGTAATTTTTCGCGTAGAATCGATTGCGCCGGTGCCCGGGTTCCAAATCTCAAGCGGAGTGGAGTTAAAGTGGATCTCTTGAAAAATGAATTTAGGGACAAAAATACCTTTTGCGTTCGGATATCGAGAATTCCGACAATGCCATCGTGTTCCTCGTGAAAAAATACATAGGATAGGGCCTTTGGGAAACGCCATAAAATAATACCTGTGGCGGGAGATTCGACCATAGGAAATTCGATTTTTGGCGTGCCGTGGCCTATGGCCCCGGCTACCCCAGATTGTCCCAATAGAACTATTCTATAGATATTTCGACAAGACCGTTTCTAGGGGTAATTTTTCACGTAGAATCGTTTGCGCCGATGCCCGGGTTCCAAATCTCAAGCGGAGCGGAGTTAATGTGTCTTTCTTCGAAAAGGAAATTATGGGCAAAAGTACCTTTTGCGTTCGAATATCGAGGATTTCGACAATGCCATCTTGTTCCTCGTGAAAAAATACATCGGATAGGGCCTTTGGGAAACGCCATAAAAGATTACCTGTCGCGGGAGATTCGACCATAGGAAATTCGATTTTTGGCGTGCCGTGGCCTATGGCCCCAGCTGCCCCAGATTGTCCCAATAGAACTATTCTATAGATATTACGACAAGACCGTTTCTAGGGGTAATTTTTCGCGTAGAATCGATTGCGACGGTGTCCGGGTTAAAAATCACAAGCGGAGCGGAGTTAATGTGTGTTTCTTCGAAAAGGAAATTATGGGCAAAAGTACCTTTTGCGTTCGAATATCGAGGATTTCGACAATGCGATCTTGTTCCTCGTGAAAAAATACATCGGATAGGGCCTTTGGGAAGCGCCATAAAAGATTACCTGTCGCGGGAGATTCGACCATAGGAAATTCGATTTTTGGCGTGCCGTGGCCTATGGCCCCGGCTGCCCCAGATTGTCCCAATAGATTTATTCTAAAGATATTTCGACAAGACCGTTTGTAGGGCTAATTTTTCGCGTAGAATCGATATCGCCGGTGCCCGGGTTCCAAATCTCAAGTGGAGTGGAGTTAAAGTGGATCTCTTGAAAAATAAATTTAGGGACAAAAATACCTTTTGCGTTCGGATATCGAGAATTTCGACAATGTCATCGTGTTCCTCGTGAAAAAATACATCGGATAGGGCCTTTGGGAAACGCCATAAAAGATTACCTGTTGCGGGAGTTTCGACCATAGGAAATTCGATTTTTGGCGTGCCGTGGCCTATGGCCCCGGCTGCCCCAGATTGTCCCAATAGAACTATTCTATAGATATTTCGACAAGACCGTTTCTAGGGGTAATCTTTCGTGTAGAATCGATTGCGCGGGTGCCCGGGTTCCAAATCTCAAGCGGAGCGGAGTTAATGTGTCTTTCTTTGAAAAGGAAATTATGGGCAAAAGTACCTTTTGCGTTCGAATATCGAGGATCTCGACAATGCCATCTTGTTCCTCGTGAAAAAATACATCGGATAGGGCCTTTGGGAAACGCCATAAAAGATTACCTGTCGCGGGAGATTCGACCATAGGATATTCGATTTTTGGCGTGCCGTGGCCTATGGCCACAGCTGCCCCAGATTGTCCCAATAGAACTATTCCATAGATATTACGACAAGACCGTTTCTAGGGGTATTTTTTCGCGTAGAATCGATTGCGACGGTGTCCGGGTTAAAAATCACAAGCGGAGCGGAGTTAATGTGTCTTTCTTCGAAAAGGAAATTATGGGCAAAAGTACCTTTTGCGTTCGAATATTGAGGATTTCGACAATGCCATCTTGTTCGTCGTGAAAAATATATCGGTTAGGGCCTTTGGGAAACGCCATAAAAGATTACCTGTCGCGGGAGATTCGACCATAGGAAATTCGATTTTTGGCGTGCCGTGGCCTATGGCCCCGGCTACCCCAGATTGTCCCAATAGAACTATTCTATAGGTATTTCGACAAGACCGTTTCTAGGGGTAATTTTTCGCGTAGAATCGATTGCGCCGGTGCCCAGGTTCCAAATCTCAAGCGGAGTGGAGTTAAAGTGGATCTCTTGAAAAATGAATTTAGGGACAAAAATACCTTTTGCGTTCGGATATCGAGAATTTCGACAATGCCATCGTGTTCCTCGTGAAAAAATACATAGGATAGGGCCTTTGGGAAACGCCATAAAATATTACCTGTGGCGGGAGATTCGACCATAGGAAATTCGATTTTTGGCATGCCGTGGCCTATGGCCCCGGCTACCCCAGATTGTCCCAATAGAACTATTCTATAGATATTTCGACAAGACCGTTTCTAGGGGTAATTTTTCGCGTAGAATCGATTGCGCTTGTGCCCGGGTTCCAAATCTCAAGCGGAGTGGAGTCAAAGTGGATCTCTTGAAAAATGAATTTAGTGACAAAAGTACCTTTTGCGTTCGGATATCGAGAATTTCGACAATGCCATCGTGTTCCGCGTGAAAAAATACATAGGATAGGGTTTTGGGAAACGCCATAAAAGATTACCTGTGGCGGGAGATTCGACCATAGGAAATTCGATTTTTGGCGTGCGGTGGCCTATGGCCCCGGCTGCCCCAGATTGTCCCAATAGAACTATTCTATAGATATTTCGACAAGACCGTTTCTAGGGGAAATTCTTCGCGTAGAATCGATTGTGCCGGTGCCCGGGTTCCAAATCTCAAGCGGAGCGGAGTTAATGTGTCTTTCTTCGAAAAGGAAATTATGGGCAAAAGTACCTTTTACGTTCGAATATCGAGGATTTCGACAATGCCATCTTGTTCCTCGTGAAAAAATACATCGGATAGGGCCTCTGGGAAACGCCATAAAAGATTACCTGTCGCGGGAGATTCGACCATAGGAAATTCGATTTTTGGCGTGCCGTGGCCTATGGCCCCGGCTGCCCCAGATTGTCCCAATAGAACTATTCTATAGATATTTCGACAAGACAGTTTCTAGGGCTAATTTTTCGCGTAGAATCGATTGCGCCGGTGCCCGGGTTCCAAATCTCAAGCGGAGTGGAGTCAAAGTGGATCTCTTGAAAAATGAATTTAGGGACAAAAATACCTTTTGCGTTCGGATATTGAGGATTTCGTCAATGCCATCGTGTTCCTCGTGAAAAAATACATCGGATAGGGCCTTTGGGAAACGCCATAAAAGATTACCTGTCGCGGGAGATTCGACCATAGGAAATTAGATTTTTGGCGTGCCGTGGCCTATGGCCCCAGCTGCCCCAGATTGTCCCAATAGAACTATTCTATAGATATTACGACAAGACCGTTTCTAGGGGTAATTTTTCGCGTAGAATCGATTGCGACGGTGTCCGGGTTAAAAATCACAAGCGGAGCGGAGTTAATGTGTGTTTCTTCGAAAAGGAAATTATGGGCAAAAGTACCTTTTGCGTTCGAATATCGAGGATTTCGACAATGCGATCTTGTTCCTCGTGAAAAAATACATCGGATAGGGCCTTTGGGAAGCGCCATAAAAGATTACCTGTCGCGGGAGATTCGACCATAGGAAATTCGATTTTTGGCGTGCCGTGGCCTATGGCCCCGGCTGCCCCAGATTGTCCCAATAGATTTATTCTAAAGATATTTCGACAAGACCGTTTGTAGGGCTAATTTTTCGCGTAGAATCGATATCGCCGGTGCCCGGGTTCCAAATCTCAAGTGGAGTGGAGTTAAAGTGGATCTCTTGAAAAATAAATTTAGGGACAAAAATACCTTTTGCGTTCGGATATCGAGAATTTCGACAATGTCATCGTGTTCCTCGTGAAAAAATACATCGGATAGGGCCTTTGGGAAACGCCATAAAAGATTACCTGTTGCGGGAGTTTCGACCATAGGAAATTCGATTTTTGGCGTGCCGTGGCCTATGGCCCCGGCTGCCCCAGATTGTCCCAATAGAACTATTCTATAGATATTTCGACAAGACCGTTTCTAGGGGTAATTTTTCGCGTAGAATCGATTGCGCTTGTGCCCGGGTTCCAAATCTCAAGCGGAGTGGAGTCAAAGTGGATCTCTTGAAAAATGAATTTAGTGACAAAAGTACCTTTTGCGTTCGGATATCGAGAATTTCGACAATGCCATCGTGTTCCGCGTGAAAAAATACATAGGATAGGGTTTTGGGAAACGCCATAAAAGATTACCTGTGGCGGGAGATTCGACCATAGGAAATTCGATTTTTGGCGTGCGGTGGCCTATGGCCCCGGCTGCCCCAGATTGTCCCAATAGAACTATTCTATAGATATTTCGACAAGACCGTTTCTAGGGGAAATTCTTCGCGTAGAATCGATTGTGCCGGTGCCCGGGTTACAAATCTCAAGCGGAGCGGAGTTAATGTGTCTTTCTTCGAAAAGGAAATTATGGGCAAAAGTACCTTTTACGTTCGAATATCGAGGATTTCGACAATGCCATCTTGTTCCTCGTGAAAAAATACATCGGATAGGGCCTCTGGGAAACGCCATAAAAGATTACCTGTCGCGGGAGATTCGACCATAGGAAATTCGATTTTTGGCGTGCCGTGGCCTATGGCCCCGGCTGCCCCAGATTGTCCCAATAGAACTATTCTATAGATATTTCGACAAGACAGTTTCTAGGGCTAATTTTTCGCGTAGAATCGATTGCGCCGGTGCCCGGGTTCCAAATCTCAAGCGGAGTGGAGTCAAAGTGGATCTCTTGAAAAATGAATTTAGGGACAAAAATACCTTTTGCGTTCGGATATTGAGGATTTCGTCAATGCCATCGTGTTCCTCGTGAAAAAATACATCGGATAGGGCCTTTGGGAAACGCCATAAAAGATTACCTGTCGCGGGAGATTCGACCATAGGAAATTAGATTTTTGGCGTGCCGTGGCCTATGGCCCCGGCTGCCCCAGATTGTCCCAATAGAACTATTCTATAGATATTTCGACAAGACCGTTTTTATGGGTAATTTTTCGCGTAGAATCGATTGCGCCGGTGCCCGGGTTCCAAATCTCAAGCGGAGTGGAGTTAAAGTGGATCTCTTGAAAAATGAATTTAGGGACAAAAATACCTTTTGCGTTCGGATATCGAGAATTTCGACAATGCCATCGTGTTCCTCGTGAAAAAATACATAGGATAGGGTTTTGGGAAACGCCATAAAAGATTACCTGTGGCGGGAGATTCGACCATAGGAAATTCGATTTTTGGCGTGCGGTGGCCTATGGCCCCGGCTGCCCCAGATTGTCCCAATAGAACTATTCTATAGATATTTCGACAAGACCGTTTCTAGGGGTAATTCTTCGCGTAGAATCGATTGTGCCGGTGCCCGGGTTCCAAATCTCAAGCGGAGCGGAGTTAATGTGTCTTTCTTCGAAAAGGAAATTATGGGCAAAAGTACCTTTTGCGTTCGAATATCGAGTATTTCGACAATGCCATCTTGTTCCTCGTGAAAAAATACATCGGATAGGGCCTCTGGGAAACGCCATAAAAGATTACCTGTCGCGGGAGATTCGACCATAGGAAACTCGATTTTTGGCGTGCCGTGGCCTATGACCCCGGCTGTCCCAGATTGTCCCAATAGAACTATTCTATAGATATTTCGACAAGACCGTTTCTAGGGCTAATTTTTCGCGTAGAATCGATTGCGCCGGTGCCCGGGTTCCAAATCTCAAGCGGAGTGGAGTCAAAGTGGATCTCTTGAAAAATGAATTTAGGGACAAAAATACCTTTTGCGTTCGGATATCGAGGATTTCGTCAATGCCATCGTGTTCCTCGTGCAGAAATACATCGGATAGGGCCTTTGGGGAACGCCATAAAAGATTACCTGTCGCGGGAGACTCGACCATAGGAAATTCGATTTTTGGCGTGCCGTGGCCTATGGCCCCGGCTGCCCCAGATTGTCCTAATAGAACTATTCTATAGATATTTCGACAAGACAGTTTTTAGGGGTAATTTTTCGCGTAGAATCGATTGCGCCGATGCCCGGGTTCCAAATCTCAAGCGGAGCGGAGTTAATGTGTCTTTCTTCGAAAAGGAAATTATGGGCAAAAGTACCTTTTGCGTTCGAATATCGAGGATTTCGACAATGCCATCTTGTTCCTCGTGAAAAAATACATCGGATAGGGCCTTTGGGAAACGCCATAAAAGATTACCTGTCGCGGGATATTCGACCATAGGAAATTCGATTTTTGGCGTGCCGTGGCCTATGGCCACAGCTGCCCCAGATTGTCCCAATAGAACTATTCCATAGATATTTCGACAAGACAGTTTCTAGGGCTAATTTTTCGCGTAGAATCGATTGCGCCGGTGCCCGGGTTCCAAATCTCAAGCGGAGTGGAGTCAAAGTGGATCTCTTGAAAAATGAATTTAGGGACAAAAATACCTTTTGCGTTCGGATATTGAGGATTTCGTCAATGCCATCGTGTTCCTCGTGAAAAAATACATCGGATAGGGCCTTTGGGAAACGCCATAAAAGATTACCTGTCGCGGGAGATTCGACCATAGGAAATTCGATTTTTGGCGTTCCGTGGCCTATGGCCCCGGCTGCCCCAGATTGTCCCAATAGAACTATTCTATAGATATTTCGACAAGACCGTTTCTAGGGGTAATTTTTCGCGTAGAATCGATTGCGCCGGTGCCCGGGTTCCAAATCTCAAGCGGAGTGGAGTTAAAGTGGATCTCTTGAAAAATGAATTTAGTGACAAAAGTACCTTTTGCGTTCGGATATCGAGAATTTCGACAATGCCATCGTGTTCCTCGTGAAAAAATACATAGGATAGGGCCTTTGGGAAACGCCATAAAATATTACCTGTGGCGGGAGATTCGACCATAGGAAATTCGATTTTTGGCGTGCCGTGGCCTATGGCCCCGGCTACCCCAGATTGTCCCAATAGAACTATTCTATAGATATTTCGACAAGACCGTTTCTAGGGGTAATTTTTCGCGTAGAATCGATTGCGCTTGTGCCCGGGTTCCAAATCTCAAGCGGAGTGGAGTCAAAGTGGATCTCTTGAAAAATGAATTTAGTGACAAAAGTACCTTTTGCGTTCGGACATCGAGAATTTCGACAATGCCATCGTGTTCCGCGTGAAAAAATACATAGGATAGGGTTTTGGGAAACGCCATAAAAGATTACCTGTGGCGGGAGATTCGACCATAGGAAATTCGATTTTTGGCGTGCCGTGGCCTATGGCCCCGGCTGCCCCAGATTGTCCCAATAGATTTATTCTAAAGATATTTCGACAAGACCGTTTGTAGGGCTAATTTTTCGCGTAGAATCGATATCGCCGGTGCCCGGGTTCCAAATCTCAAGTGGAGTGGAGTTAAAGTGGATCTCTTGAAAAATAAATTTAGGGACAAAAATACCTTTTGCGTTCGGATATCGAGAATTTCGACAATGTCATCGTGTTCCTCGTGAAAAAATACATCGGATAGGGCCTTTGGGAAACGCCATAAAAGATTACCTGTCGCGGGAGTTTCGACCATAGGAAATTCGATTTTTGGCGTGCCGTGGCCTATGGCCCCGGCTGCCCCAGATTGTCCCAATAGAACTATTCTATAGATATTTCGACAAGACCGTTTCTAGGGGTATTTCTTCGCGTAGAATCGATTGTGCCGGTGCCCGGGTTCCAAATCTCAAGCGGAGCGGAGTTAATGTGTCTTTCTTCGAAAAGGAATTTATGGGCAAAAGTACCTTTTGCGTTCGAATATCGAGGATTTCGACAATGCCATCTTGTTCCTCGTGAAAAAATACATCGGATAGGGCCTCTGGGAAACGCCATAAAAGATTACCTGTCGCGGGAGATTCGACCATAGGAAATTCGATTTTTGGCGTGCCGTGGCCTATGGCCCCGGCTGCCCCAGATTGTCCCAATAGAACTATTCTATAAATATTTCGACAAGACCGTTTCTATGGGTAATTTTTCGCGTAGAATCGATTGCGCCGGTGCCCGGGTTCCAAATCTCAAGCGGAGTGGAGTTAAAGTGGATCTCTTGAAAAATGAATTTAGGGACAAAAATACCTTTTGCGTTCGGATATCGAGAATTTCGACAATGCCATCGTGTTCCTCGTGAAAAAATACATAGGATAGGGTTTTGGGAAACGCCATAAAAGATTACCTGTGGCGGGAGATTCGACCATAGGAAATTCGATTTTTGGCGTGCGGTGGCCTATGGCCCCGGCTGCCCCAGATTGTCCCAATAGAACTATTCTATAGATATTTCGACAAGACCGTTTCTAGGGATAATTTTTCGCGTAGAATCGATTGCGCCGGTGCCCGGGTTCCAAATCTCAAGCGGAGTGGAGTTAAAGTGGATCTCTTGAAAAATGAATTTAGGGACAAAAATACCTTTTGCGTTCGGATATCGAGAATTTCGACAATGCCATCGTGTTCCTCGTGAAAAAATACATAGGATAGGGCCTTTGGGAAACGCCATAAAATATTACCTGTGGCGGGAGATTCGACCATAGGAAATTCGATTTTTGGCGTGCCGTGGCCTATGGCCCCGGCTACCCCAGATTGTCCCAATAGAACTATTCTATAGATATTTCGACAAGACCGTTTCTAGGGGTATTTTTTCGCGTAGAATCGATTGCGCTTGTGCCCGGGTTCCAAATCTCAAGCGGAGTGGAGTCAAAGTGGATCTCTTGAAAAATGAATTTAGTGACAAAAGTACCTTTTGCGTTCGGATATCGAGAATTTCGACAATGCCATCGTGTTCCTCGTGAAAAAATACATCGGATAGGGCCTTTGGGAAACGCCATAAAAGATTACCTGTCGCGGGAGATTCGACCATAGGAAATTCGATTTTTGGCGTGCCGTGGCCTATGGCCCCGGCTACCCCAGATTGTCCCAATAGAACTATTCTATAGATATTTCGACAAGACCGTTTCTAGGGGTAATTTTTCGCGTAGAATCGATTGCACCGGTGCCCGGGTTCCAAATCTCAAGCGGAGTGGAGTTAAAGTGGATCTCTTGAAAAATAAATTTAGGGACAAAAATACCTTTTGCGTTCGGATATCGAGAATTTCGACAATGCCATCGTGTTCCTCGTGAAAAAATACATCGGATAGGGCCTTTGGGAAACGCCATAAAAGATTACCTGTCGCGGGAGATTCGACCATAGGAAATTCGATTTTTGGCGTGCCGTGGCCTTTGGCCCCAGCTGCCCCAGATTGTCCCAATAGAACTATTCTATAGATATTACGACAAGACCGTTTCTAGGGGTAATTTTTCGCGTAGAATCGATTGCGACGGTGTCCGGGTTAAAAATCACAATCGGAGCGGAGTTAATGTGTCTTTCTTCGAAAAGGAAATTATGGGCAAAAGTACCTTTTGCGTTCGAATATCGAGGATTTCGACAATGCGATCTTGTTCCTCGTGAAAAAATACATCGGATAGGGCCTTTGGGAAACGCCATAAAAGATTACCTGTCGCGGGATATTCGACCATAGGAAATTCGATTTTTGCCGTGCCGTGGCCTATGGCCACAGCTGCCCCAGATTGTCCCAATAGAACTATTCCATAGATATTTCGACAAGACAGTTTCTAGGGCTAATTTTTCGCGTAGAATCGATTGCGCCGGTGCCCGGGTTCCAAATCTCAAGCGGAGTGGAGTCAAAGTGGATCTCTTGAAAAATGAATTTAGGGACAAAAATACCTTTTGCGTTCGGATATCGAGAATTTCGACAATGCCATCGTGTTCCGCGTGAAAAAATACATCGGATAGGGCCTTTGGGGAACGCCATAAAAGATTACCTGTCGCGGGAGACTCGACCATAGGAAATTCGATTTTTGGCGTGCCGTGGCCTATGGCCCCGGCTGCCCCAGATTGTCCCAATAGAACTATTCTATAGATATTTCGACAAAACCGTTTCTAGGGGTATTTTTTCGCGTAGAATCGATTGCGCCGATGCCGGGTTCCAAATCTCAAGCGGAGCGGAGTTAATGTGTCTTACTTCGAAAAGGAAATTATGGGCAAAAGTACCTTTTGCGTTCGAATATCGAGGATTTCGACAATGCCATCTTGTTCCTCGTGAAAAAGTACATCGGATAGGGCCTTTGGGAAACGCCATAAAAGATTACCTGTCGCGGGATATTCGACCATAGGAAATTCGATTTTTGGCGTGCCGTGGCCTATGGCCACAGCTGCCCCAGATTGTCCCAATAGAACTATTCCATAGATATTTCGACAAGACAGTTTCTAGGGCTAATTTTTCGCGTAGAATCGATTGCGCCGGTGCCCGGGTTCCAAATCTCAAGCGGAGTGGAGTCAAAGTGGATCTCTTGAAAAATGAATTTAGGGACAAAAATACCTTTTGCGTTCGGATATTGAGGATTTCGTCAATGCCATCGTGTTCCTCGTGAAAAAATACATCGGATAGGGCCTTTGGGAAACGCCATAAAAGATTACCTGTCGCGGGAGACTCGACCATAGGAAATTCGATTTTTGGCGTGCCGTGGCCTATGGCCCCGGCTGCCCCAGATTGTCCCAATAGAACTATTCTATAGATATTTCGACAAAACCGTTTCTAGGGGTATTTTTTCGCGTAGAATCGATTGCGCCGATGCCGGGTTCCAAATCTCAAGCGGAGCGGAGTTAATGTGTCTTACTTCGAAAAGGAAATTATGGGCAAAAGTACCTTTTGCGTTCGAATATCGAGGATTTCGACAATGCCATCTTGTTCCTCGTGAAAAAGTACATCGGATAGGGCCTTTGGGAAACGCCATAAAAGATTACCTGTCGCGGGATATTCGACCATAGGAAATTCGATTTTTGGCGTGCCGTGGCCTATGGCCACAGCTGCCCCAGATTGTCCCAATAGAACTATTCCATAGATATTTCGACAAGACAGTTTCTAGGGCTAATTTTTCGCGTAGAATCGATTGCGCCGGTGCCCGGGTTCCAAATCTCAAGCGGAGTGGAGTCAAAGTGGATCTCTTGAAAAATGAATTTAGGGACAAAAATACCTTTTGCGTTCGGATATTGAGGATTTCGTCAATGCCATCGTGTTCCTCGTGAAAAAATACATCGGATAGGGCCTTTGGGAAACGCCATAAAAGATTACCTGTCGCGGGAGATTCGACCATAGGAAATTCGATTTTTGGCGTGCCGTGGCCTTTGGCCCCAGCTGCCCCAGATTGTCCCAATAGAACTATTCTATAGATATTACGACAAGACCGTTTCTAGGGGTAATTTTTCGCGTAGAATCGATTGCGACGGTGTCCGGGTTAAAAATCACAATCGGAGCGGAGTTAATGTGTCTTTCTTCGAAAAGGAAATTATGGGCAAAAGTACCTTTTGCGTTCGAATATCGAGGATTTCGACAATGCGATCTTGTTCCTCGTGAAAAAATACATCGGATAGGGCCTTTGGGAAACGCCATAAAAGATTACCTGTCGCGGGATATTCGACCATAGGAAATTCGATTTTTGCCGTGCCGTGGCCTATGGCCACAGCTGCCCCAGATTGTCCCAATAGAACTATTCCATAGATATTTCGACAAGACAGTTTCTAGGGCTAATTTTTCGCGTAGAATCGATTGCGCCGGTGCCCGGGTTCCAAATCTCAAGCGGAGTGGAGTCAAAGTGGATCTCTTGAAAAATGAATTTAGGGACAAAAATACCTTTTGCGTTCGGATATCGAGAATTTCGACAATGCCATCGTGTTCCGCGTGAAAAAATACATCGGATAGGGCCTTTGGGGAACGCCATAAAAGATTACCTGTCGCGGGAGACTCGACCATAGGAAATTCGATTTTTGGCGTGCCGTGGCCTATGGCCCCGGCTGCCCCAGATTGTCCCAATAGAACTATTCTATAGATATTTCGACAAAACCGTTTCTAGGGGTATTTTTTCGCGTAGAATCGATTGCGCCGATGCCGGGTTCCAAATCTCAAGCGGAGCGGAGTTAATGTGTCTTACTTCGAAAAGGAAATTATGGGCAAAAGTACCTTTTGCGTTCGAATATCGAGGATTTCGACAATGCCATCTTGTTCCTCGTGAAAAAGTACATCGGATAGGGCCTTTGGGAAACGCCATAAAAGATTACCTGTCGCGGGATATTCGACCATAGGAAATTCGATTTTTGGCGTGCCGTGGCCTATGGCCACAGCTGCCCCAGATTGTCCCAATAGAACTATTCCATAGATATTTCGACAAGACAGTTTCTAGGGCTAATTTTTCGCGTAGAATCGATTGCGCCGGTGCCCGGGTTCCAAATCTCAAGCGGAGTGGAGTCAAAGTGGATCTCTTGAAAAATGAATTTAGGGACAAAAATACCTTTTGCGTTCGGATATTGAGGATTTCGTCAATGCCATCGTGTTCCTCGTGAAAAAATACATCGGATAGGGCCTTTGGGAAACGCCATAAAAGATTACCTGTCGCGGGAGATTCGACCATAGGAAATTCGATTTTTGGCGTTCCGTGGCCTATGGCCCCGGCTGCCCCAGATTGTCCCAATAGAACTATTCTATAGATATTTCGACAAGACCGTTTCTAGGGGTAATTTTTCGCGTAGAATCGATTGCGCTTGTGCCCGGGTTCCAAATCTCAAGCGGAGTGGAGTCAAAGTGGATCTCTTGAAAAATGAATTTAGTGACAAAAGTACCTTTTGCGTTCGGATATCGAGAATTTCGACAATGCCATCGTGTTCCGCGTGAAAAAATACATAGGATAGGGTTTTGGGAAACGCCATAAAAGATTACCTGTGGCGGGAGATTCGACCATAGGAAATTCGATTTTTGGCGTGCCGTGGCCTATGGCCCCGGCTGCCCCAGATTGTCCCAATAGATTTATTCTAAAGATATTTCGACAAGACCGTTTGTAGGGCTAATTTTTCGCGTAGAATCGATATCGCCGGTGCCCGGGTTCCAAATCTCAAGTGGAGTGGAGTTAAAGTGGATCTCTTGAAAAATAAATTTAGGGACAAAAATACCTTTTGCGTTCGGATATCGAGAGTTTCGACAATGTCATCGTGTTCCTCGTGAAAAAATACATCGGATAGGGCCTTTGGGAAACGCCATAAAAGATTACCTGTCGCGGGAGTTTCGACCATAGGAAATTCGATTTTTGGCGTGCCGTGGCCTATGGCCCCGGCTGCCCCAGATTGTCCCAATAGAACTATTCTATAGATATTTCGACAAGACCGTTTCTAGGGGTAATTCTTCGCGTAGAATCGATTGTGCCGGTGCCCGGGTTCCAAATCTCAAGCGGAGCGGAGTTAATGTGTCTTTCTTCGAAAAGGAAATTATGGGCAAAAGTACCTTTTGCGTTCGAATATCGAGGATTTCGACAATGCCATCTTGTTCCTCGTGAAGAAATACATCCGATAGGGCCTCTGGGAAACGCCATAAAAGATTACCTGTCGCGGGAGATTCGACCATAGGAAATTCGATTTTTGGCGTGCCGTGGCCTATGGCCCCGGCTGCCCCAGATTGTCCCAATAGAACTATTCTATAGATATTTCGACAAGACAGTTTCTAGGGCTAATTTTTCGCGTAGAATCGATTGCGCCGGTGCCCGGGTTCCAAATCTCAAGCGGAGTGGAGTCAAAGTGGATCTCTTGAAAAATGAATTTAGGGACAAAAATACCTTTTGCGTTCGGATATTGAGGATTTCGTCAATGCCATCGTGTTCCTCGTGAAAAAATACATCGGATAGGGCCTTTGGGAAACGCCATAAAAGATTACCTGTCGCGGGAGATTCGACCATAGGAAATTCGATTTTTGGCGTGCCGTGGCCTATGGCCCCGGCTGCCCCAGATTGTCCCAATAGAACTATTCTATAGATATTTCGACAAGACCGTTTCTATGGGTAATTTTTCGCGTAGAATCGATTGCGCTGGTGCCCGGGTTCCAAATCTCAAGCGGAGTGGAGTTAAAGTGGATCTCTTGAAAAATGAATTTAGGGACAAAAATACCTTTCGCGTTCGGATATCGAGAATTTCGACAATGCCATCGTGTTCCTCGTGAAAAAATACATAGGATAGGATTTTGGGAAACGCCATAAAAGATTACCTGTGGCGGGAGATTCGACCATAGGAAATTCGATTTTTGGCGTGCGGTGGCCTATGGCCCCGGCTGCCCCAGATTGTCCCAATAGAACTATTCTATAGATATTTCGACAAGACCGTTTCTAGGGGTAATTCTTCGCGTAGAATCGATTGTGCCGGTGCCCGGGTTCCAAATCTCAAGCGGAGCGGAGTTAATGTGTCTTTCTTCGAAAAGGAAATTATGGGCAAAAGTACCTTTTGCGTTCGAATATCGAGGATTTCGACAATGCCATCTTGTTCCTCGTGAAAAAATACATCGGATAGGGCCTCTGGGAAACGCCATAAAAGATTACCTGTCGCGGGAGATTCGACCATAGGAAATTCGATTTTTGGCGTGCCGTGGCCTATGGCCCCGGCTGCCCCAGATTGTCCCAATAGAACTATTCTATAGATATTTCGACAAGACAGTTTCTAGGGCTAATTTTTCGCGTAGAATCGATTGCGCCGGTGCCCGGGTTCCAAATCTCAAGCGGAGTGGAGTCAAAGTGGATCTCTTGAAAAATGAATTTAGGGACAAAAATACCTTTTGCGTTCGGATATTGAGGATTTCGTCAATGCCATCGTGTTCCTCGTGAAAAAATACATCGGATAGGGCCTTTGGGAAACGCCATAAAAGATTACCTGTCGCGGGAGTTTCGACCATAGGAAATTCGATTTTTGGCGTGCCGTGGCCTATGGCCCCGGCTGCCCCAGATTGTCCCAATAGAACTATTCTATAGATATTTCGACAAGACCGTTTCTAGGGGTAATCTTTCGTGTAGAATCGATTGCGCGGGTGCCCGGGTTCCAAATCTCAAGCGGAGCGGAGTTAATGTGTCTTTCTTTGAAAAGGAAATTATGGGCAAAAGTACCTTTTGCGTTCGAATATCGAGGATCTCGACAATGCCATCTTGTTCCTCGTGAAAAAATACATCGGATAGGGCCTTTGGGAAACGCCATAAAAGATTACCTGTCGCGGGAGGTTAGACCTTAGGAAATTCGATTTTTGGCGAGCCGTGGCCTATGGCCCCGGCTGCCCCAGATTGTCCCAATAGATCTATTCTATAGATATTTCGACAAGACCGTTTCTAGGGGTAATCTTTCGCGTAGAATCGATTGGGCTGGTGCCCGTGTTCCAAATCTCAAGCGGAGCGGAGTTAATGTGTCTTTCTTTGAAAAGGAAATTATGGGCAAAAGTACCTTTTGCGTTCGAATATCGAGGATTTCGACAATGCCATCTTGTTCGTCGTGAAAAAATATATCGGATAGGGCCTTTGGGAAACGCCATAAAAGATTACCTGTCGCGGGAGATTCGACCATAGGAAATTCGATTTTTGGCGTGCCGTGGCCTATGGCCCCGGCTACCCCAGATTGTCCCAATAGAACTATTCTATAGATATTTCGACAAGACCGTTTCTAGGGGTAATTTTTCGCGTAGAATCGATTGCGCCGGTGCCCGGGTTCCAAATCTCAAGCGGAGTGGAGTTAAAGTGGATCTCTTGAAAAATGAAATTAGGGGCAAAAGTACCTTTTGCGTTCGAATATCGAGGATTTTGACAATGCCATCGTGTTCCTCGTGAAAAAATACATCGGATAGGGCCTTTGGGAAACGCCATAAAAGATTACCTGTCGCGGGAGATTCGACCATAGGAAATTCGATTTTTGGCGTGCCGTGGCCTATGGCCCCGGCTACCCCAGATTGTCCCAATAGAACTATTCTATAGATATTTCGACAAGACCGTTTCTAGGGGTAATTTTTCGCGTAGAATCGATTGCACCGGTGCCCGGGTTCCAAATCTCAAGCGGAGTGGAGTTAAAGTGGATCTCTTGAAAAATGAATTTAGGGACAAAGGTACCTTTTGCGTTCGGATATCGAGGATTTCGACAATGCCATCGTGTTCCTCGTGAAAAAATACATCGGATAGGGCCTTTGGGAAACGCCATAAAAGATTACCTGTCGCGGGAGATTCGACCATAGGAAATTCGATTTTTGGCGTGCCGTGGCCTATGGCCCCGGCTACCCCAGATTGTCCCAATAGAACTATTCAATAGATATTTCGACAAGACCGTTTCTAGGGATAATTTTTCGCGTAGAATCGATTGCGCCGGTGCCCGGGTTCCAAATCTCAAGCGGAGTGGAGTTAAAGTGGATCTCTTGAAAAATGAATTTAGGGACAAAAATAGCTTTTGCGGTCGGATATCGAGAATTTCGACAATGCCATCGTGTTCCTCGTGAAAAAATGTATCGAATAGGGCCTTTGGGAAACGCCACAAAAGATTACCTGTCGCGAGAGATTCGACCATAGGAAATTCGATTTTTGGCGTGCCGTGGCCTATGGCCCCGGCTGCCCCAGATTGTCCCAATAGAACTATTCTATAGATATTTCGACAAGACCGTTTCTAGGGGTAATCTTTCGTGTAGAATCGATTTCGCGGGTGCCCGGGTTCCAAATCTCAAGCGGAGCGGAATTAATGTGTCTTTCTTCGAAAAGGAAATTGTGGGCAAAAGTACCTTTTGCGTTGGAATATCGAGGATTCCGACAATGCCATCTTGTTCCTCGTGAAAAAATACATCGAATAGGGCCTTTGGGAAACGCCATAAAAGATTACCTGTCGCGGGAGATTCGATCATAGGAAATTCGATTTTTGGCGTGTCGTGGCCTATGGTTCCGGCTGCCCCAGATTGTTCCAATAGAACTATTCTATAAATATTTCGACAAGACCGTTCCTAGGGCTAATTTTTCGCGTAGAATCGATTGCGCGGGTGCCCGGGTTCCTAATCTCAAGCGGAGCGGAGTTAATGTGTCTTTCTTTGAAAAGGAAATTATGGGCAAAAGTACCTTTTGCGTTCGAATATCGAGGATTTCGACAATGCCATCTTGTTCCTCGTGAAAAAATACATCGGATAGGGCCTTTGGGAAACGCCATAAAAGATTACCTGTCGCGGGAGATTCGACCATAGGAAAATCGATTTTTGGCGTGTCGTGGCCTATGGTTCCGGCTGCCCCAGATTGTTCCAATAGAACTATTCTATGGATATTTCGACAAGACCGTTCCTAGGGCTAATTTTTCGCGTAGAATCGATTGCGCGGGTGCCCGGGTTCCAAATCTCAAGGGGAGCGGAGTAAATGTGTCTTTCTTTGAAAAGGAAATTATGGGCAAAAGTACCTTTTGCGTTCGAATATCGAGGATTTCGACAATGCCATCTTGTTCCTCGTGAAAAATACATCGGATAGGGCCTTTGGGAAACGCCATAAAAGATTACCTGTCGCGGGAGATTCGACCATAGGGAATTCAATTTTTGGCGTGCCGTGGCCTATGGCCCCAGCTGACCCAGATTGTCCCAATAGAACTATTCTATAGATATTTCGACAAGACCGTTTCTAGGGGTAATCTTTCGTGTAGAATCGATTTCGCGGGTGCCCGGGTTCCAAATCTCAAGCGGAGCGGAGTTAATGTGTCTTTCTTTGAAAAGGAAATTATGGGCAAAAGTACCTTTTGCGTTCGAATATCGAGGATTTCGACAATTCCATCTTGTTCCTCGTGAAAAAATACATCGGATAGGGCCTTTGGGAAACGCCATAAAAGATTACCTGTCGCGGGAGATTCGACCATAGGAAATTCGATTTTTGGCGTGCCGTGGCCTATGGCCCCGGCTGCCCCAGATTGTCCCAATAGAACTATTCTATAGATATTTCGACAAGAGCGTTTCTAGGGGTAATTTTTCGCGTAGAATCGATTGCGCCGGTGCCCGGGTTCCAAATATCAAGTGGAGTGGAGTCAAAGTGGATCTCTTGAAAAATGAATGTAGGGACAAAAATACCTTTTGCGTTCGGATATCGAGGATTTCGACAATGTCATCGTGTTCCTCGTGCAAACATACATCGGATAGGGCCTTTGGGAAACGCCATAAAAGATTACCTGTCGCGGGAGGTTAGACCTTAGGAAATTCGATTTTTGGCGAGCCGTGGCCTATGGCCCCGGCTGCCCCAGATTGTCCCAATAGATCTATTCTATAGATATTTCGACAAGACCGTTTCTAGGGGTAATCTTTCGCGTAGAATCGATTGGGCTGGTGCCCGTGTTCCAAATCTCAAGCGGAGCGGAGTTAATGTGTCTTTCTTTGAAAAGGAAATTATGGGCAAAAGTACCTTTTGCGTTCGAATATCGAGGATTTCGACAATGCCATCTTGTTCGTCGTGAAAAAATATATCGGATAGGGCCTTTGGGAAACGCCATAAAAGATTACCTGTCGCGGGAGATTCGACCATAGGAAATTCGATTTTTGGCGTGCCGTGGCCTATGGCCCCGGCTACCCCAGATTGTCCCAATAGAACTATTCTATAGATATTTCGACAAGACCGTTTCTAGGGGTAATTTTTCGCGTAGAATCGATTGCGCCGGTGCCCGGGTTCCAAATCTCAAGCGGAGTGGAGTTAAAGTGGATCTCTTGAAAAATGAAATTAGGGGCAAAAGTACCTTTTGCGTTCGAATATCGAGGATTTTGACAATGCCATCGTGTTCCTCGTGAAAAAATACATCGGATAGGGCCTTTGGGAAAGGCCAAAAAAGATTACCCGTCGCGGGAGATTCGACCATATAAAATGCGATTTTTGGCGTTGCGTGGCCTATGGTCCCGGCTACCCCAGATTGTTCCAATAGAACTATTCTATAGATATTTCGACAATACCGTTCCTAGGGGTAATTTTTCGCGTAGAATCGATTGCGCGGGTGCCCGGGTTCCAAATCTCAAGCGGAGCGGAGTTAAAGTGGATCTCTTGAAAAATGAAATTAGGGGCAAAAGTACCTTTTGCGTTCGAATATCGAGGATTTTGACAATGCTATCGTGTTCCTCTTGAAAAAATACATCGGTTAGGGCCTTTGGGAAACGCCAAAAAAGATTACCTGTCGCGGGAGATTCGACCATATAAAATGCGATTTTTGGCGTTGCGTGGCCTAATGCCCCGGCAGCCCCAGATTGTCCCAATAGAACTATTCTATAGATATTTCGACAAGACCGTTCCTAGGGGTAATTTTTCGCGTAGAATCGATTGCGCGGGTGCCCGCGTTCCAAATCTCAAGCGGAGCGGAGTTAAAGTTGATCTCTTGAAAAATGAAATTATGGGCAAAAGTACCTTTTGCGTTCGAATATCGAGGATTTTGACAATGCCATCGTGTTCCTCGTGAAAAAATACATCGGATAGGGCCTTTGGGAAACGCCATAAAAGATTACCTGTCGCGGGAGATTCGACCATAGGAAATTCGATTTTTGGCGTGCCGTGGCCTATGGCCCCGGCTACCCCAGATTGTCCCAATGGAACTATTCTATAGATATTTCGACAAGACCGTTTCTAGGGGTAATTTTTCGCGTAGAATCGATTGCACCGGTGCCCGGGTTCCAAATCTCAAGCGGAGTGGAGTTAAAGTGGATCTCTTGAAAAATGAATTTAGGGACAGAAATACCTTTTGCGTTCGGATATCGCGAATTTCGACAATGCCATCGTGTTCCTCGTGAAAAAATACATCGGATAGGGCCTTTGGGAAACGCCATAAAAGATTACCTGTCGCGGGAGACTCGACCATAGGAAATTCGATTTTTGGCGTGCCGTGGCCTATGGCCCCGGCTGCCCCAGATTGTCCTAATAGAACTATTCTATAGATATTTCGACAAGACCGTTTCTAGGGGTAATTTTTCGCGTAGAATCGATTGCGCCGGTGCCCGGGTTCCAAATCTCAAGCGGAGTGGAGTTAAAGTGGATCTCTTGAAAAATGAATTTAGGGACAAAAATACCTTTTGCGATCGGATATCGAGAATTTCGACAATGCCATCGTGTTCCTCGTGAAAAAATACATAGGATAGGGCCTTTGGGAAACGCCATAAAAGATTACCTGTGGCGGGAGATTCGACCATAGGAAATTCGATTATTGGCGTGCCGTGGCCTATGGCCCCGGCTACCCCAGATTGTCCCAATAGAACTATTCTATAGATATTTCGACAAGACCGTTTCTAGGGGTAATTTTTCGCGTAGAATCGATTGCGCCGGTGCCCGGGTTCCAAATCTCAAGCGGAGTGGAGTTAAAGTGGATCTCTTGAAAAATGAATTTAGGGACAAAAATACCTTTTGCGTTCGGATATCGAGAATTTCGACAATGCCATCGTGTTCCTCGTGAAAAAATACATAGGATAGGGCCTTTGGGAAACGCCATAAATATTACCTGTGGCGGGAGATTCGACCATAGGAAATTCGATTTTTGGCGTGCCGTGGCCTATGGCCCCGGCTACCCCAGATTGTCCCAATAGAACTATTCTATAGATATTTCGACAAGACCGTTTCTAGGGTTAATTTTTCGCGTAGAATCGATTGCGCGTGTGCCCGGGTTCCAAATCTCAAGCGGAGTGGAGTCAAAGTGGATCTCTTGAAAAATGAATTTAGTGACAAAAGTACCTTTTGCGTTCGGATATCGAGGATTTCGACAATGCCATCGTGTTCCTCGTGAAAAAATACATCGGATAGGCCCTTTGGGAAACGCCATAAAAGATTACCTGTCGCGGGAGATTCGACCATAGGAAATTCGATTTTTGGCGTGCCGTGGCCTATGGCCCCAGCTGCCCCAGATTGTCCCAATAGAACTATTCTATAGATATTACGACAAGACCGTTTCTAGGGGTAATTTTTCGCGTAGAATCGATTGCGCCGGTGTTCGGGTTAAAAATCTCAAGCGGAGCGGAGTTAATGTGTCTTTCTTCGAAAAGGAAATTATGGGCAAAAGTACCTTATGCGTTCGAATATCGAGGATTTCGATAATGCCATCTTGTTCGTCGTGAAAAAATATATCGAATAGGGCCTTTGGGAAACGCCATAAAAGATTACCTGTCGCGGGAGATTCGACCATAGGAAATTCGATTTTTGGCGTGCCGTGGCCTATGGCCCCAGCTGCCCCAGATTGTCCCAATAGAACTATTCTATAGATATTACGACAAGACCGTTTCTAGGTGTAATTTTTCGCGTAGAATCGATTGCGCCGGTGTCCGGGTTAAAAATCTCAAGCGGAGCGGAGTTAATGAGTCTTTCTTCGAAAAGGAAATTATGGGCAAAAGTACCTTATGCGTTCGAATATCGAGGATTTCGATAATGCCATCTTGTTCGTCGTGAAAAAATATATCGGATAGGGCCTTTGGGAAACGCCATAAAAGATTACCTGTCGCGGGAGATTCGACCATAGGAAATTCGATTTTTGGCGTGCCGTGGCCTATGGCCCTGGCTACCCCAGATTGTCCCAATAGAACTATTCTATAGATATTTCGACAAGACCGTTTCTAGGGGTAATTTTTCGCGTAGAATCGATTGCGCCGGTGCCCGGGTTCCAAATCTCAAGCGGAGTGGAGTTAAAGTGGATCTCTTGAAAAATGAATTTAGGGACAAAAATACCTTTTGCGATCGGATATCGAGAATTTCGACAATGCCATCGTGTTCCTCGTGAAAAAATACATAGGATAGGGCCTTTGGGAAACGCCATAAAAGATTACCTGTGGCGGGAGATTCGACCATAGGAAATTCGATTATTGGCGTGCCGTGGCCTATGGCCCCGGCTACCCCAGATTGTCCCAATAGAACTATTCTATAGATATTTCGACAAGACCGTTTCTAGGGGTAATTTTTCGCGTAGAATCGATTGCGCCGGTGCCCGGGTTCCAAATCTCAAGCGGAGTGGAGTTAAAGTGGATCTCTTGAAAAATGAATTTAGGGACAAAAATACCTTTTGCGTTCGGATATCGAGAATTTCGACAATGCCATCGTGTTCCTCGTGAAAAAATACATAGGATAGGGCCTTTGGGAAACGCCATAAATATTACCTGTGGCGGGAGATTCGACCATAGGAAATTCGATTTTTGGCGTGCCGTGGCCTATGGCCCCGGCTACCCCAGATTGTCCCAATAGAACTATTCTATAGATATTTCGACAAGACCGTTTGTAGGGGTAATCTTTCGCGTAGAATCGATTTCGCGGGTGCCCGGGTTCCAAATCTCAAGCGGAGCGGAATTAATGTGTCTTTCTTCGAAAAGGAAATTGTGGGCAAAAGTACCTTTTGCGTTGGAATATCGAGGATTCCGACAATGCCATCTTGTTCCTCGTGAAAAAATACATCGAATAGGGCCTTTGGGAAACGCCATAAAAGATTACCTGTCGCGGGAGATTCGATCATAGGAAATTCGATTTTTGGCGTGTCGTGGCCTATGGTTCCGGCTGCCCCAGATTGTTCCAATAGAACTATTCTATAGATATTTCGACAAGACCGTTCCTAGGGCAAATTTTTCGCGTAGAATCGATTGCGCGGGTGCCCGGGTTCCTAATCTCAAGCGGAGCGGAGTTAATGTGTCTTTCTTTGAAAAGGAAATTATGGGCAAAAGTACCTTTTGCGTTCGAATATCGAGGATTTCGACAATGCCATCTTGTTCCTCGTGAAAAAATACATCGGATAGGGCCTTTGGGAAACGCCATAAAAGATTACCTGTCGCGGGAGATTCGACCATAGGAAAATCGATTTTTGGCGTGTCGTGGCCTATGGTTCCGGCTGCCCCAGATTGTTCCAATAGAACTATTCTATGGATATTTCGACAAGACCGTTCCTAGGGCTAATTTTTCGCGTAGAATCGATTGCGCCGGTGCCCGGGTTCCAAATCTCAAGGGGAGCGGAGTAAATGTGTCTTTCTTTGAAAAGGAAATTATGGGCAAAAGTACCTTTTGCGTTCGAATATCGAGGATTTCGACAATGCCATCTTGTTCCTCGTGAAAAATACATCGGATAGGGCCTTTGGGAAACGCCATAAAAGATTACCTGTCGCGGGAGATTCGACCATAGGAAATTCAATTTTTGGCGTGCCGTGGCCTATGGCCCCAGCTGACCCAGATTGTCCCAATAGAACTATCCTATAGATATTTCGACAAGACCGTTTCTAGGGGTAATCTTTCGTGTAGAATCGATTTCGCGGGTGCCCGGGTTCCAAATCTCAAGCGGAGCGGAGTTAATGTGTCTTTCTTTGAAAAGGAAATTATGGGCAAAAGTACCTTTTGCGTTCGAATATCGAGGATTTCGACAATTCCATCTTGTTCCTCGTGAAAAAATACATCGGATAGGGCCTTTGGGAAACGCCATAAAAGATTACCTGTCGCGGGAGATTCGACCATAGGAAATTCGATTTTTGGCGTGCCGTGGCCTATGGCCCCGGCTGCCCCAGATTGTCCCAATAGAACTATTCTATAGATATTTCGACAAGAGCGTTTCTAGGGGTAATTTTTCGCGTAGAATCGATTGCGCCGGTGCCCGGGTTCCAAATATCAAGTGGAGTGGAGTCAAAGTGGATCTCTTGAAAAATGAATGTAGGGACAAAAATACCTTTTGCGTTCGGATATCGAGGATTTCGACAATGTCATCGTGTTCCTCGTGAAAACATACATCGGATAGGGCCTTTGGGAAACGCCATAAAAGATTACCTGTCGCGGGAGGTTAGACCTTAGGAAATTCGATTTTTGGCGAGCCGTGGCCTATGGCCCCGGCTGCCCCAGATTGTCCCAATAGATCTATTCTATAGATATTTCGACAAGACCGTTTCTAGGGGTAATCTTTCGCGTAGAATCGATTGGGCTGGTGCCCGTGTTCCAAATCTCAAGCGGAGCGGAGTTAATGTGTCTTTCTTTGAAAAGGAAATTATGGGCAAAAGTACCTTTTGCGTTCGAATATCGAGGATTTCGACAATGCCATCTTGTTCGTCGTGAAAAAATATATCGGATAGGGCCTTTGGGAAACGCCATAAAAGATTACCTGTCGCGGGAGATTCGACCATAGGAAATTCGATTTTTGGCGTGCCGTGGCCTATGGCCCCGGCTACCCCAGATTGTCCCAATAGAACTATTCTATAGATATTTCGACAAGACCGTTTCTAGGGGTAATTTTTCGCGTAGAATCGATTGCGCCGGTGCCCGGGTTCCAAATCTCAAGCGGAGTGGAGTTAAAGTGGATCTCTTGAAAAATGAATTTAGGGACAAAAATACCTTTTGCGATCGGATATCGAGAATTTCGACAATGCCATCGTGTTCCTCGTGAAAAAATACATAGGATAGGGCCTTTGGGAAACGCCATAAAAGATTACCTGTGGCGGGAGATTCGACCATAGGAAATTCGATTATCGGCGTGCCGTGGCCTATGGCCCCGGCTACCCCAGATTGTCCCAATAGAACTATTCTATAGATATTTCGACAAGACCGTTTCTAGGGGTAATTTTTCGCGTAGAATCGATTGCGCCGGTGCCCGGGTTCCAAATCTCAAGCGGAGTGGAGTTAAAGTGGATCTCTTGAAAAATGAATTTAGGGACAAAAATACCTTTTGCGTTCGGATATCGAGAATTTCGACAATGCCATCGTGTTCCTCGTGAAAAAATACATAGGATAGGGCCTTTGGGAAACGCCATAAATATTACCTGTGGCGGGAGATTCGACCATAGGAAATTCGATTTTTGGCGTGCCGTGGCCTATGGCCCCGGCTACCCCAGATTGTCCCAATAGAACTATTCTATAGATATTTCGACAAGACCGTTTGTAGGGGTAATTTTTCGCGTAGAATCGATTGCGCTGGTGCCCGGGTTCCAAATCTCAAGCGGAGCGGAGGTAATGTGTCTTTCTTCGAAAAGGAAATTATGGGCAAAAGTACCTTTTGCGTTCGAATATCGAGGATTTCGACAATGCCATCTTGTTCGTCGTGAAAAAATATATCCGATAGGGCCTTTGGGAAACGCCATAAAAGATTACCTGTCGCGGGAGATTCGACCATAGGAAATTCGACCTTTGGCGTGCCGTGGCCTATGGCCCCGGCTGCCCCTGATTGTCCCAATAGAACTATTCTATAGATATTTCGACAAGACCGTTTCTAGGGGTAATCTTTCGCGTAGAATCGATTGCGCGGGTGCCCGGGTTCCAAATCTCAAGCGGAGCGGAGTTAATGTATCTTTCTTTGAAAAGGAAATTATGGGCAAAAGTACCTTTTGCGTTCGAATATCGAGGATTTCGACAATGCCATCTTGTTCCTCGTGAAAAAATACATCGGATAGGGCCTTTGGGAAACGCCATAAAAGATTACCTGTCGCGGGAGATTCGACCATAGGAAATTCGATTTTTGGCGTGCCGTGGCCTATGGCCCCCCCTGCCCCAGATTGTCCAAATAGAACTATTGTATAGATATTTCGACAAGACCGTTTCTAGGGGTAATCTTTCGCGTAGAATCGATTGCGCGGGTGCCCGGGTTCCAAATCTCAAGCGGAGTTAATGTATCTTTCTTTGAAAAGGAAATTATGGGCAAAAGTACCTTTTGCGTTCGAATATCGAGGATTTCGACAATGCCATCTTGTTCCTCGTGAAAAAATACATCGGATAGGGCCTTTGGGAAACGCCATAAAAGATTACCTGTCGCGGGAGATTCGACCATAGGAAATTCGATTTTTGGCGTGCCGTGGCCTATGGCCCCAGCTGCCCCAGATTGTCCCAATAGAACTATTCTATAGAAATTACGACAAGACCGTTTCTAGGGGTAATTTTTCGCGTAGAATCGATTGCGCCGGTGTCCGGGTTAAAAATCACAAGCGGAGCGGAGTTAATGTGTCTTTCTTCGACAAGGAAATTATGGGCAAAAGTACCTTTTGCGTTCGAATATCAAGGATTTCGACAATGCCATCTTGTTCGTCGTGAAAAAATATATCGGATAGGGCCTTTGGGAAACGCCATAAAAGATTACCTGTCGCGGGAGATTCGACCATAGGAAATTCGATTTTTGGCGTTCCGTGGCCTATGGCCCCGGCTGCCCCAGATTGTCCCAATAGAACTATTCTATAGATATTTCGACAAGACCGTTTCTAGGGGTAATCTTTCGCGTAGAATCGATTGCGCTGGTGCCCGTGTTCCAAATCTCAAGCGGAGCGGAATTAATGTGTCTTTCTTCGAAAAGGAAATTGTGGGCAAAAGTACCTTTTGCGTTCGAATATCGAGGATTTCGACAATGCCATCTTGTTCCTCGTGAAAAAATACATCGGATAGGGCCTTTGGGAAACGCCATAAAAGATTACCTGTCGCGGGAGATTCGACCATAGGAAATTCGATTTTTGGCGTGCCGTGGCCTATGGCCCCAGCTGCCCCAGATTGTCCCAATAGAACTATTCTATAGATATCACGACAAGACCGTTTCTAGGGGTAATTTTTCGCGTAGAATCGATTGCGCGTGTGCCCGGGTTCCAAATCTCAAGCGGAGTGGAGTCAAAGTGGATCTCTTGAAAAATGAATTTAGTGACAAAGGTACCTTTTGCGTTCGGATATCGAGGATTTCGACAATGCCATCGTGTTCCTCGTGAAAAAATACATCGGATAGGGCCTTTGGGAAACGCCATAAAAGATTACCTGTCGCGGGAGATTCGACCATAGGAAATTCGATTTTTGGCGTGCCGTGGCCTATGGCCCCGGCTGCCCCAGATTGTCCCAATAGAACTATTCTATAGATATTTCGACAAGAGCGTTTCTAGGGGTAATTTTTCGCGTAGAATCGATTGCGCCGGTGCCCGGGTTCCAAATATCAAGTGGAGTGGAGTCAAAGTGGATCTCTTGAAAAATGAATGTAGGGACAAAAATACCTTTTGCGTTCGGATATCGAGGATTTCGACAATGTCATCGTGTTCCTCGTGCAAACATACATCGGATAGGGCCTTTGGGAAACGCCATAAAAGATTACCTGTCGCGGGAGGTTAGACCTTAGGAAATTCGATTTTTGGCGAGCCGTGGCCTATGGCCCCGGCTGCCCCAGATTGTCCCAATAGATCTATTCTATAGATATTTCGACAAGACCGTTTCTAGGGGTAATCTTTCGCGTAGAATCGATTGGGCTGGTGCCCGTGTTCCAAATCTCAAGCGGAGCGGAGTTAATGTGTCTTTCTTTGAAAAGGAAATTATGGGCAAAAGTACCTTTTGCGTTCGAATATCGAGGATTTCGACAATTCCATCTTGTTCCTCGTGAAAAAATACATCGGATAGGGCCTTTGGGAAACGCCATAAAAGGTTACCTGTCGCGGGAGATTCGACCATAGGAAATTCGACCTTTGGCGTGCCGTGGCCTATGGCCCCGGCTGCCCCAGATTGTCCCAATAGAACTATTCTATAGATATTTCGACAAGACCGTTTCTAGGGGTAATCTTTCGCGTAGAATCGATTGCGCGGGTGCCCGGGTTCCAAATCTCAAGCGGAGCGGAGTTAATGTATCTTTCTTTGAAAAGGAAATTATGGGCAAAAGTACCTTTTGCGTTCGAATATCGAGGATTTCGACAATGCCATCTTGTTCCTCGTGAAAAAATACATCGGATAGGGCCTTTGGGAAACGCCATAAAAGATTACCTGTCGCGGGAGATTCGACCATAGGAAATTCGATTTTTGGCGTGCCGTGGCCTATGGCCCCGGGTGCCCCAGATTGTCCAAATAGAACTATTCTATAGATATTTCGACAAGACCGTTTCTAGGGGTAATCTTTCGCGTAGAATCGATTGCGCGGGTGCCCGGGTTCCAAATCTCAAGCGGAGTTAATGTATCTTTCTTTGAAAAGAAAATTATGGGCAAAAGTACCTTTTGCGTTCGAATATCGAGGATTTCGACAATGCCATCTTGTTCCTCGTGAAAAAATACATCGGATAGGGCCTTTGGGAAACGCCATAAAAGATTACCTGTCGCGGGAGATTCGACCATAGGAAATTCGATTTTTTGCGTGCCGTGGCCTATGGCCCCAGCTGCCCCAGATTGTCCCAATAGAACTATTCTATAGATATTACGACAAGACCGTTTCTAGGGGTAATCTTTCGCGTAGAATCGATTGCGCTGGTGCCCGTGTTCCAAATCTCAAGCGGAGCGGAATTAATGTGTCTTTCTTCGAAAAGGAAATTGTGGGCAAAAGTACCTTTTGCGTTCGAATATCGAGGATTTCGACAATGCCATCTTGTTCCTCGTGAAAAAATACATCGGATAGGGCCTTTGGGAAACGCCATAAAAGATTACCTGTCGCGTGAGATTCGACCATAGGATATTCGATCCTTGGCGTGCCGTGGCCTATGGCCCCGGCTGCCCCAGATTGTTCCAATAGAACTATTCTATAGATATTTCTACAAGACCGTTTCTAGGGGTAATTTTCGCGTAGAATTGATAGCGCCGGTGTCCGGGTTCCAAATCTCAAGCGGAGTGGAGTCAAAGTGGATCTTTTGAAAAATGAATTTAGGGACAAAAATACCTTTTGCGTTCGGATATCGAGGATTTCGACAATGCCATCGTGTTCCTCGTGAAAAAATACATCGGATAGGGCCTTTGGGAAACGCCATAAAAGATTACCTGTCGCGGGAGATTCGAACATAGGAAATTCGATTTTTGGCGTGCCGTGGCCTATGGCACCGGCTGCCCCAGATTGTCATAATAGAACTTTTCTATAGATATTTCGACAAGACCGTTTCTAGGGGTACTTTTTCGCGTAGAATCGATTGCGCCGGTGCACGGGTTCCAAATCACAAGCGGAGCGGAGTTGATGTGTCTTTCTTCCAAAAGGAAATTATGGGCAAAAGTACCTTTTGCGTTCGAATATCGAGGATTTCGACAATGCCATCTTGTTCGTCGTGAAAAAATATATCGGATAGGGCCTTTGGGAAACGCTATAAAAGATTACTTGTCGCGGGAGATTCGACCAAAGGAAATTCGATTTTTGGCGTGCCGTGGCCTATGGCCCCGGCTACCCCAGATTGTCCCAATGG